>MU913676.1:13333-24693 GCA_036418165.1 Cooperia oncophora | reverse complement strand
ATCTTCCAAATAAGTTTGATACCGACAGAAAGACCTTTGTGGGCAGAAGGCTCAACTGTCGCGGGCGGTAGTCAACCCACACTTTGAGCACCCAACCTCGAGCGTGATAAGCGGCCCCACTTGCCTGTATTTCATCACCGCCCTCATCATCGAATTAGAGTTTCAATTAGTTTATCCTAAGGGCGTTGTGTGCAGGGGCGGAACTTGTGAGTCGACGCAAGATCTACGGAGTACTGTTGCTGTGAAAGGGAGGAGATCCACTCTACTGGCACAAGCTGATTTTCGCAGAACTCTGGAAACATTCCTCTATTGTGGGTCATGCCGTAAAGTAACCCATTCTACTATTTATAATCCGTAAATTCATAAGAGGGGGGAGGGGTCACAGCTGCAAAGGGGCGATTCCAAGGAACGAAACAGACGTGAAGCCAGGGCATGTCCGTTGAGCAAAATTTTTGTTAAGTACACTCCCTGTTCCCCTCCCCGGGAGCGGATTTGGACAGTAAGAACCATATGGAGCATCTTATTGCGACATGCGGGGTGCATGCAGGAGTAGGTCGCTTCAGAGGCAGGGAACACATGGCGGTGAGACGTTCGGCGGGTTTAGTGGGCAATTTGTAGGATTGGTGGAGTTACCGGGTAACTTATACGGGGATTTCTGGAACCATCTTAGACAAAAGGGATTAAAGGGGAGGTGTTGGCAGCACCCGTATAATCTAATGTTCCGTAACCTACTTCTAAAGTTGCCATATGAATCCAGCTTTAACTGAAATAGTACTTATTATATAATGCGATGTAAAGCTAGTCTCATCTCTCAGTTTTGAGAGAATTCTCAAAGGCCAACTTACCGGACTGATTGCTTCTCTTTGAAGGCCTCCAAAAGAGCATCGACATCGCTCAAGATTCCAGTATTAATCAAAGGTACGGTGAAACCATAACGCATAGTTCATGAACCTACAACTAAAATTTCAGTGCTTATACCGACACACTAATAAACAAGAAGTGATTTCCACTCAATGCGCTATTAGCAGCGGTTCCATCATACGGTTGGTTCGCAGCTCTCAACAAAAAGTCCGACCATCGCGTAGGCGGTCGTCCGGATGTTCGTTTGACATCTCGTGGAATCCAGCCGGTAATCGCTCTGATCCGACGGTCACCTTACAAGGGAGGTCTTTGAGGTCGTGGCCGCTGTTTTTTTTAAAAATGGTTATGTTGCTTGTCTGTAGGGTCCATGCAACGTTTACAACAAATGGCCGAGGTTTCATTTTTGCTATGCGTTTCTGGGGAGGTCAAAAACTGAGTGAAAACAATTTGACGAGAAATCGCGATTTTAACCGTGTTAATGGGCTCTGTTGTAGCTGTAACTTTGACAGTGCATAATTCATGAGGTGTCCCTTCACTATGTATTGAAAAGATAGCAAAGTAAAGCCAATAAGAAAGTGGACGGAGGGGAGTAATACCGAAGTTACTTGAACAATTCTCGCAACCTGCTGTTCGCCTGGGTCAGCGGATGGCGGAGTGGATAGTGCTCTCGCGAAGAAGGTTCTTGGATCGGATCCCCTTGGCGACTAACTCTTTGCATTTTTCGGATACTTTATACGTTTTTCGGTTTTGGATTTACGACACCCATTTTTGACCACGGCGCAGCCTAGCGCCGACTTGCTGCAAGAGCATTCTTCCCACTGAATTGTTGCCAACCCGCACGCAGGGGCTGTTAAGCGCTCATCTCGAGGAGAAAATTTTTGCTGAAAGTCTGTATATAGAGGTTATTAATGGCCCTGATGACGATTCTGACCTTTAAAATTGGCGTCTAGGTCATTTTTGGACGCCACATGGCCACCTCTCACGCCAGCTGCGGGTTGGGATGCTGCGAGAATCTCTTGAGAAACTACAATGCTGCCTCACTATGTGCCAAATAAAGTACTTTTTTTTACCTTGAATTGTATTGTTTTCGATGCAGTGTCGACGAAGGTCTCATCTGCTATGCATACTTAACATTATGAATAGAAAAAGCCTCGGAAAAATGGTTCAAAATCGCTTCTCCCCAGCAAACTTTGCACTCAGTTTTTGACCTACCCAGAAACGCATAGCAAAAATGAAACCCATTTTTGTGATCCTTATTCGGACCTCTACAACATGCAACAAATCATTTCCGAAAAGCGCGCCACGACCTGAAAGACCTCCCTTGTTAGTAACGTGTACGTGCCCGACACACCTGGAACCTTGACACATGAAGCCGCGCCTCCGATCTTCGGATCGTCGGCGGAGTCCACAGCTCCGGATTCCCTCTCTTGCGTGTAGCGGGAAACTCCGAACATCACCCTTTCGATGGCGTGTTGAATGCGTGATAATAGGGAACAATGGTACATACGTTAGATGTGAATGGTGAGACAAGGGGCGTCCCAGAACATCCAAACCCTACTGACCAGGGAAGCCCTTGACCAACTTACCGTGGAACTTTGAATGGAGACCTAGATAGATCGATAGAGTCTGCAAGGTTACTCACAAATATAGATAGCAAAACTGCAACCCGCATTTCACAAGTAACTTATGAGCAGGTAAAGTTTGTAACGTGCAGTAGGGTGGAGGCTTGGTGGTGAGCTGTGAAGCATAAGCGAGGAATCGCATACGTCGAACGAATCGTGGTGGTCAGCGGTAGGGCTCGACGTTCGACGACTTGATTCGACATATGCGATTCCTCGCTTATGCTTCACAGCTCACCACCAAGCCTCCACCCTACTGCATCGTTACAAACTTTACCTGCTCATAACTTCCTTGTGAAATGCAGGTTGCAGTTTTGCTATCTATATCTGTAAGTAACCTTATAGACTCTACCGATCTACCCAGGTCTCCATTCGAAGTTCCATGGTAACTTGGCGGACTTACCTGGTGATTAACCAGCTCTCTCGTTAGATTTAGGGTCACGCTTTGGAAGCGCCTGGCCCTCTATCTTCCGCTTACTCATTTCCACCACAGCCTGATCCTATCAGTTGTCATTCTCGTATATTTAATATCCCATATCCGCAAAATCTATGAGCTTAGGGGGAAAAAAGTAGACATACTTGTTTTCTCGCAGCTTTTGTCTCTTATATACATCAGACTGTTCCGAAGCACTGTAAGTACACTGGAAATCCCTGAGATGTGGTAGGCGTGGCTGCGCACTTCAACTGAACGGCTCTTGAAGAGGCATTTTCATTCTGACACAATTGTTCGTGTCTCTGTCCCACACAGAACAAGATACAGTTATCTCAAACTGAAATATCCCATGAGCATGTTGATCAACGATGGTGGGCAAAATAAACGACGGTATGGAAAGTGTTTATTCGTGAAGAGATAATATCATCAAGTTAAGTAAGATAAAGCAAAACCACGTAGTCAACTGATAGAAGTCTATTCTTAAACCCATTTCCTAGAAGACTAAACTTCAGCAAAGATGGCAAAGGGGACATTTAGATTATGCAAAATGTACAGAAACGCAATATGCGAAGAACAGCTACATGTGAATCAAAGGATGTCAAGGTTTTCGGAGGGGAAACTCAGCACCGCAATACCAAAAACATTTGGCTAAGAGTGTCGTGTTAATCTTCAAAAAATAAAGAGAAAAGCACGAGCAATCACAGAAATCAGAAAATGTGCACGTATGTTCTGAAATGTCCATTGAAAGTCAAATGACTGCGAAGAAGACAACATATGTAAACAGATAGAGTTAATAAAACTAATCAAAGATATGGTCAAGCAAAGATCTAATCAAATAAAATAGCAATCATGTAAATAATGAGTTATTTAAAATTAGGATTTGTGAAACCCGACTGTGCATTTCGCATAAACTGTAGTATATCCTTCTTCGTTAATTATTCCCAGTACTTTCCCATTTTTCGTCACTAATACCTAAAAAAAGATATTTTCAAGAGTAATTGTAGGGCCTGAGGAAATTGGTCGATCGAGCAGTGTTATCTACCATATCGTTTGAAAAAGGGCGTTTGGAGCGTCCCCAACCTGTTTTCTACGGATACTGAAGCGCATAAGGCTGCGTTCATACTTTGCGACAGCGTGCAGCAGCGGCCACCAATGTCCAAGAACGTATGGTAAGGTAGGAGGGTAGCATACGGCTGGTAGAGCATGGAAATAGGAGGCAGCAGTCAGCTGGATTAGGCATCGTGAAATTGCGGCGTGTGCAACCGCACCGTGCAACTTAATGCGCAGAATTGTGAGTTTAATATTTATATGGTGCTGTGTACTAGTAGTACGGTGCGGTGTGGCGTTGTGTGGTTGCCAACACCGCAACCCACAGCGCCAATCCAGCAGCCTGCTACCCTCCTGCTTCCCCATACTCACCACTCCTAGACGCTGGTTGTCGTTGATGGACACTGCTGCAGGATGAACACTGCCTTAGGGGCAACAAGTGGTAATTTACTGGTACGAACGATATGTTAAAGTCTTGTCGCCTACTCCCGTTAACAACTGGTGAAGAACGGGTTCGTACCCAGCCAAACCCAGACCCCTTTAAACGCCCCCTACACTCTACAATTAAATTTCTAGCAACTCACTTGTCGCAAACCGAGCTTTCTGAACATATCAATGACGGTCTCCATTGGGGTCTGATCGGTTACTGCCATCGGGGCCTGAAATGGTTATAAAAAAAGCTGTTATAAATCATTGCTGACAGGGCAAAGGCATGGTGGTCGAAGTGGCCATTTAGACAATGGATGCATACACCTTATGTGCTCTTTGAACGGCGGATTCAATCTGCTTCTCCATATTCTGCTAACGATTCTCCTGCAGAAGAGGGATAGTGGTCAAGGAGGTTGTTTGTACGTGAGCACAAGTTGAGCATGGTAACACAAATGAGACGTGAGTCGCGCACGAGTGCGTCGGTGGCTAGTGGTAGTGTTGCGCGGCTCAACGTTACGACGGTGAGAGGTTCAATCCCTCCATGGATCCTTTTGCCATTTCTGCCATTTTCTCAAAAATGCCTCCTGCACAATTCGGGAAAGCCACTTCTGCGAGGCTAGGAGACCTGATTCTAAAAATTTTATTTCTGATGTGATAGAGCCATTCTGGAACACTCCTAGTGGGAACTCCTGATTGTTGGTTTCGGCGGCATTATTCGTTCCGTCGTGTTGTGAGGCCAAACTGATTCCAGATGGCATAGAAATCAAAAGAGGTGTGTGGTTGTTATCAGGACCGTCAGTAACCAACAAGGACTAAGATTTAGCGAGAACCTCCACTGCTCACAGAGATTTGAATCGGCGATAGTGCCAGCAACCTTTAGGAATTGGCTGCCTATGGTTACCCCACTGTATCGAAAATAGGTCGAAATCTCAAATTTGGTTGAAAACTTGTCTCTAGGGCTAATTTGAGCCCCAGAGCACGAATATCACACTCGTTCGGCGTAAAAACGCTTGCCAAGGACGTTGCAGGTTCCTGCACACCCTGCCCCTCCAGAATGCGTACAAGACGTTTTCACGAAATATAACTGCAGTGTTGATTTCCAGGGCACTGAAGCACCTCTAGTTTCAGATTCCAGCCAATTTGGGCAATTTGGAGCACCTCAAAATACATGCTGGAAATGGGTGTGACCTGTCAAAATCCTGCATAACTTTGTCCAGGAAATCGTTTAGCAGATATGGAGGGCAGATTTGTAATCAGCGTCCAAGGGCCCATCGGGCAGTATACGTCTCATTTCGAATGGCCACTTCGACCAACCATCCTCCTTGTGAGGAGTTAAGCCGTCGATGAAGGGGAATCGGGAGAATCGCGGGAACGTCAGAATCGCATGCAGTGATAGATCTTTTCCGACAATCCGCGTAAAGCGCACACAGGGCGCGCGACTGAACAATCGGTTCTCACCTAGACTTCTCGCTGGTTCTCATGTTTCCGCGATTCTCCGATTTTACTAAGAGGAGAATTTCAGTTAACACGAATAGAATCCTCTGTTTTATCAAAGTCGTTGTGCGCGAATGCAGGCCAAGAGTACAAAAGAAATATCAGTGAGTAGCCAAACGTACGAGATCTATTATTTTCCTTAGCCTGAGTGGAGCTGGACCTCCTGCTGTTGATTCCGGAACTTGGTTAGTAAAGTAAGCTATAGAATCTGTCACGACATGATTGGTTCGAGTTTTGCGTTGCTGCATGTAGCGACCAGTTGTAAGTCACGCTGAAACAGAAACCTGTGAAATCGAAAGTCCGATGTCTCCATACGTATGGGTCATTTCACCTTTGATAACTAGGTCAAACAAAGCACATGCGGGACGGTCATCGAAACTTGTAAGACCTAACTCACCGGGTAACGAATCCAACCAAGTACATGCTATTTCTGGATACAACTACGGGGAATCCATTGTAGTTAGACTCACGCAACAGTTGTTCAATGTCACCAACGGACATCCCATCCTAAAAGAAGAGTAACTTCAATGCAAAACGGAACCCCGGAAGAAATTCTACATAAGCAGTCGGGGATTGACCGAAATGTCAAATAGCGCATTTACCTGGACTATCACAGCAAGTTCAGTTCGTTCTTGGTGATTCTCTGGAGCATTGCTAGAAGTGGCAGTAGCACTTGCACTGGACGCAATCACTCTTGATTGCTTATTAGCAATATAAAGGCATATTAATTACTGGGCATCACAATGACCCTACTCCACTAATACGACTCCAGAACGTTAAGGAAAAAATTACGCTGAAACTTCGCCTATAAAGGTCATTAGGTACCTAACCACGTACATGACACTTGTTTTCGGCTGGCGCAAATTTGTCGCGGCCGCCTTTTTCACCAAAATCGATGAAAACTTGAACGATAGCGCTGTTTGATAGTCCGATCACATTGGCCTTCGTTTCGAACGGCGCGATTTCGCACACTGCTAAGGCTGCGTCTGGGAGGAGCAGTGGTTCCCCAACCGCCATCCTCGGCCTTAGCAGAGCGCTGCCCTATGTTAGCGCTGGGTAAATATTATATTCGTGATCAAGACGCCATAACCTTAGCATACAAGCATGAACAATTTTTGGTGCAAAGGCCGTTGTGCCGATTGGTGCCAGCGCCAAAATGAATATGATTTTCGTCAACACTTTTATGCAAGTTCCCATCGATATTGATGACAAGGTGGTAGCGCCAAATGGCGCCAGCGCTGAAAGTGGATACCATATTCGTAGTCGGAGCTCAAAAAACGCTGATAGGCGAAGTTTCAAAGGAATTTTCTGTTTTGGAGGCGTAATAGTAGAGCAGTGCTCAATAAATGCAGGCCATGTTACAAACTTTGAAACCACGCAGACCTGTATAGCAATAGTTGAGTAAGGATATTCCTCTTTGTTATCCAGGAATGGATAGACCATTTCAGTCTCACATGTAGAGCATCGTATATGCCCTAAAACCTCCAAACCACTGAGCTCAAGTGAAATTCGAGAAAAAAAAAGAAGGGTCCATCAGTAGAAGCTATCGCAATGAAACATGTGCTATCAAGACACGCCTAATTATGAAAGCGGGCACTAACGGTTTTGCATATGGCATCGCCAATCCATTTAGAAAACATTGTAGCCACCATCGTCGGCACAATGAATTCCAGACTACCAGTCAGCTCGAACATAATAACCACAAGTGATACGGTCATTCTGAATAGGAAAAGGTAAATGAAAAGAAAAGACCTGAAGATAAAAGTAGGCCAAGATTCAGCAAAAAAAAATCGGAATAGAGACAATACTAACCTAGTCACACCACCTAGCACTGCCGCTGCACCGACCATAGCATAGAGTCCAGGCATAACGCAGTCTTTCCCAATCTGACAAGACCAGTAAGTCGAGTGACCACTCTGCATCTGTAGTGAAGAAGAACGTTAGAAATTTGGGAACAATAAAAAGAAAATAAAGAAAACAATTGAATTGGAAAACACCCTAAAAGAAAGGTGGCTTGTCCAGAACAACCTATCAATATTCTGTGCCGTTTCGGAAGCTAACTCTTCAAACTACCTGAAAGCTGCGAAACACGCTTTCCATACTCATTCCAGTAAGTCGTCCAGCAATAGCACCCATTCGCGATTGAAACGCGTACAAACACAAGCCACAAGGAACCTAGAAGAGATCAGAGTAACACCACCACAATGAGCTCGTGACATTAATCAGCTGTCCCACCTTGATACCAAATGTGAAAATAGTGAACACAAACTTAAAAATGAGAGCCATTATTAGATCCCAGAAAGCACTCTGAAATGAACAATCTTGCCAACAAACCTAGTCAAAAAGAAGCATGAAATGAAAGCTCACCCGCACTCCACTTCCAAATACTCCAGTATGATAATTGTCATCAACTTTATTACTTGAAAAAGTTTTATTCTGGTAGTCACAAAGATTCTGCATATAGTCTTCAGGACCACATCGGTCAAAGAGCTGCAACCAGTATTATGTTTCAGAACAGAGAAAAGCAGGAAGCACAACTATTTTTGAAAGTTCTTCCCCTTAACAAATGTGTATTTCAATTGCTCATTTTTTTGGCTATAATATTCTTTATAAAGTCTGCTGTGTACGAATCGAAACCCACTGGCACGCACTCTTATTTTCTTGCACAGATTTCAGAGTCTAATGTACATTTTACAGGAACGTGGAGATTCCGAACATAACAGCATTTTTTCAGTATTTTCCGTAAATTCGTAAATTCAACCCTGGCAGGTTTTCGGACACCACTTGTGAACATAAATAATTGTCAAAGATAATAGCAAACGAAAAAATAAAAACGAACTAAGGAAGAAGAAGCACATTCGCGGCGTTCGGGAATAACGTGCTGCCCTCACAGCATGCAGCCTTTAATACTCCAGTGAATAGGGCTCTGATATTCGTAGTGAGAGAGAGATAGTGTGATCAGTTAAAGACAGCCCCGCGATCAAAGTGGCTCGTGGTCGCCTTTGCTGTGCAAGTAGTCTAGCCTCCAAGCTAGAAGACTGTTCACCTTTCGCGACTCTATTGTGAGCGTGGAGGCTGCTATAGCCGCTCAAAGTGCTAGTTCTAACTCCTCCTCAGTCGGACCGCCTTTACTTGCTAGATGTCCTTCGACGGAGGAGGCCACTCACTTGTTCTTAGTTGGGGCGGCGGGCATTGCTAATGCCCCTGGATAATTCTGCTCTCCTTCATTACAGTTTACTCATTGGAGGTATATACATTCAATTCAACCCATTTCGCGAGGTGAAACGCGTAAAAAACACGAGTGACGCAATTTTCGTGATGCAAAACCACGACGCACAAAAGGTGCGCTACCGTAATCACAAATTCAGACACCGTGTTGATAAAATTCCTTTTTCCTTCCCAGAGTTTTTCCTCTGCGTTTTTGTTGTTTTCTTTTTGTATTCTTTCTTTTGCACTGGATGATATCAACTACTGCGAGATGTGATAGAGAGACTTGTGAGCTAGGGGCTGCACAGAGACCGCAGGGAGGTGTAACTGTGAGGGAGCGATTTTGTTTGTTGTTCTGAGAACGCTTCTTGCCTGTTTTCTTCTTTGGGAGATTACTTATCAGCTGCTGTTTCATAATTGGAAAGCAGCTATCCATGAGACTTTTATCGCGGGAGCTGTCTTTAAGTAGGAAATCATCATCGAAGGAATGGAGGAGAACATCGGCCTTCTAAGAAGGCACCATGAATTATGAATGGCTCACGCGGCGATCTCCCCAGCAAGTTCGTGCAGATCGTGGTAGGAGAAGGGTCACCTTATAGAAACTGAATTTAATCCACTCCTGTGAGGGTAACCTCAGTGCGATCATCTAGCAAAATGTTGGATACAGGGTACAGGCATCATGGCGTGAAACAGATAGGGGGGCGCACTATTCCGCTGGCGGACGGGGGCCGTCGTAAGTGTCGTTTGCTTGGAGGAGGGGGGACAGGGAAAATCGTTGTTGGTCATGCACGGAGAGGGGGGGGGGTCGTATGTGCTTAGAGGAATTGCCACGTGAAGAAAAAATTTTTGGTCGCTGACACGATTTTTTTTTCTGTTTCGTGTGTTTACTGTATTACCCCGCCCCCGGACCAACGACACGCGTACGATATAGTACATTTTGGGAACAAGTGGTAGGAAGTTGGGGGGAAATTTGAGAAATTCTTCCGCTCCACATTGTCTATATACCCCCCCCCTTGCTCGAATGTTTGGGTGAAAAACTGGAAGGTAGCAGTTGGGGAAGGGTCCGTCAAGGCCTTCCTTTGAGGGGGGGGGGTTCGTACTGTACTGACACCTTCACTTCACACCATCATGATGCTGTGTCCTGGATGGATACACATGAAACAAAAGAAAGAGAGGTGCACTATATGAAACAGTCTAAAAAAACCTATAAAACTACTGCGTCAAGCACGTCGTATTCTTAATAGTTGAGCTTTACCGGTGTAGAAACATTTACGAACCTGTTTGATCATGCTCGAAGCACTCTTCCTCATGTATGGATTGAAGTATGAGATAGCAGCAGTGAGAAAAGTTACAACTATGACTTCGTAAATTGGATTGCCACCGAGAGTTTTCGATGTTTTTCGGAAGCGAGACCATCTTAAAAGGCAGATCTTGTCGGACGGCAGACGAAAAAGAAGCAAAGAAAAATAACAAATCAGGGAACAAAAATTTCGACAGACGTATCGGAAGCATAGCACTATTCTACTAGTTCGACTCCGAAACCCCAAAAAGATTTCTTCGCGAAACTCAACCTGTAGATGTTATTCGGTGATTTGGAATTCTGCTTTTGGCGCCATTTGATGCCGACATGGCGCCACCACTTCGCTCACAAAAATCGGTGAAAACTCGTATTTTACATCCATGATCATGAGTATGACATTCATTCTTGATGCCGGTCACTAACGTATAGCACTCTGATAACGTGCGCTCGCCTGAGGATGAGCCTGGTGGGAAAGGAATCACCCAGCCGAGAATCACCGAGCCTCAGCAGAAAGCGTTTGTGCCGTTATAAACGTTATACCCGGTGATCAGAATATCAATCAATCCTATTATGCAAGTTTCCATATATTATGGTGAAATAAGTGGTGAGGCCAATTGACGGCAACGCCAAAAACGAGCGTGATATTCGTGACCAAGTGTCAAATAACCCCCGTAAACAGATTTACATCGATTCTGGTGAAAAACGAGGTGACGGAACCAAATAAGGCCAACGGCAGAAATGATTATCATATTTGGAATCAGGGCACCGGATAACCTCTGAAGGCAGAGTTTCAGAGAAAAACAAATTGTGAAGCCCTAAGTGGAATAGTGCCCGGAAAACCTAGACGTCGATAGAGACAGGAATTTATTATCTCAAAAATGACTAACCTTATATTACCAAAAATGAACAGACTTCCAAGTATTCCTCCAAAAAGGCCTAAACCAGCAAAAGGGATAAGCTCCACAAATGT
>MU913675.1:11658-21685 GCA_036418165.1 Cooperia oncophora | reverse complement strand
TGAAGTGCGCCACAGAATGGGCCTTGACTTCACTCTTGAAAAAAAACTTCTCATGCATAAGTTTATAATGCTATGCCGACCCGCTTTGACTAGCTTTTAGTCTCCGATATTGTTGTTGTTGTTTTATTCCTTTTATGTCTAGAGATTACTGTTATTTACGTACCAGTTTCTTTCAAAAGCGAGGGATATTCCCTCTTGATATAAATTCTTTCCCAATTACTCTAGTCATTACCCATATCCACTGAACAGCCTCAGGGCCTCAGGGGGTAATGAAGATAGTGGTTCCTCTGGCTAAGAGGCGAAACGAACCACCTAAATGACTTTCTCTACACAAATCGAAGTATGCAATTTTCTCTGTTTCCTTTTTTACTGTTAGTAGGAGAACCTCTTCGTTGGTCAACGTTTCGACGAAATCGTCGTCGCAAGGGGGTGTAAGGATATTATGAAGGATATTCGAAGGGAGTAGGCACGATGGGCTGGGAGCGGGTGGTGTGGAAGGGTTGAGTGGGGTGTGGCGAAAAGCCTCTCGCAGCCCTTCCATCAGTGACGCTGGCAGTCACCGCCCGCCCCCAGCCAGCGTGCCCTTTGCCTTCGGAGGCACATTTAGCGAAAAGAAGGTTGGACCAGTGACTTGCCTGTTTGGTAACCGCGTTCGCCTGTCAGTTGTTTCCTCTCTGACTCTCTACCGGTGGGCGTACGAACCGAAACTTCAAACTAACGATTTATATAGTAGAGTGACTCTTTACCCAATAAATGAGAATTGCGGGGTACGGACGACTTGTACAGACAAGAAGGTGAAATTTAGACGCAGTCACTGCGGACGTGACAGTCATGGGCAATGAGCCCCAGTGCTGATGCCAACGGTACCGCCATTCGACCGTATGCAAACAAGGAAATCATCTAGCAAAGAAACCAGCCTTAGGCGATAAAACCATACACCCAAATCATACGCACTCTTCACCAGCTTCGAACTCCTACTCAACATACTGAAAACAAGGGATAAGCGAACAGCCAGCGGCGCTCTGGACGTCATACGTAGAAAACCATACGTGCAGTGGCGGCAATTTCGCAGACCACACAATGAGATGAAAGACAGAAAATCACTGGTGATGGCAATCATTTCGGTTATTCAGCCTTGGACTTCTCGAACTTAATATTTCGGATAAGATCAGCGTGACAGATAACCGCGCCAGCGAATTCAGCAGATTTACCTCGATCGATGTACCTAAGGTAAACACCATGTGTTAAGCGACAACCAGTCCGCAGTAGGTTTTATGAGGGTACGCGCGCTTCTCACAATAGCGTTGTGCAAGAGGTTTGTGTAGAAGAGATGGCGATCCTGCGAAACGGGCTACCATACCAACTAAAGTATTCGACCTGTGATGAACACGTGCTGGTGAGACGGTTATAGGGCTCTTGGACAAGTTTTCACTGCGAAGAACCAGAGGTACTTTCCCATCCCATCTGCTGGCTCAGCAATCAAAGCGAAAAGGAGAAGGAAGGGAGAACAGAGAAGCAATGAACGAATAGAAGGAAGCAGTTAGAAAAGGGAAGGAGGGAGGCTCTGCGGTTGACAAGTATCCTCAGACGCTGGTGAGACGGGCTGGATGCTGCGAATGCGCTTCAAAGGACAACTACTGGAAAAAGGCGGAAGAACCTCCTCACGCCCGTCGGCAAGCTCTGCTTGCAAGGGAAGGATGGTAGGTCGAAGTGGCCATTTGAAATGAGATGTATACCGACTGAAGGGTCTTTGGACGGGGATTACGAAACCGTCTTCCATATCTGCTGCGGACCTCCCAGAACAAAGTTACGGGGCTTTTTCATCGGAATAATAGCATTCAATAGGAATAAGCGAATGAACCTCTGTCGAAGCAGCGTGGCCGAGTGGATACGTCGTAGGTCTCGAGGGTTTGAATCTTTGATGCGTGTTCTGATTTGCCTTTTTTCGACAGTGGTCTCTATGCACTGGAGAGCTTTTTGCGTAACTCTCATGCTTGATAATGTTGCGACGTAATGTTTCTGACTTGATGGAGCCATTGTGGACAATTGCATGGAGAACAAAAAAAATCACTATGCGTTGGACTGAAAAATCAAAGCTGTCCACCCCTCTCGGTGAACATAAGGCTAAGTACCATGGAGATGTGGATATGGAAGTGGAGGGTTACGGTATTGGCTCGCGAACAAGAAATCTCAGCGCGTAGAACGCTCGAAGCACTGTGGATTGCAGCAAGAGAGCCTAAGATCAACAGGAAAGAAGAGTGCGTAGCGATAACGAGAGAGCTGGCACCTTTCGTAGAGCTCTGCGGGTTTTGATCTACGCGGTCAATCCCCCGCGGCGGCGCGGGGGTCGGGGGTTGAGGCTCGGACCTTGAAAATCGATACTGAGGGCGAGGCGCAGCGATCAGCGGGGACTCTCACCTTTGGGTGGCCTTACAACAGTATTGACCTACGCCATCAATTATGTGGAGGGGGGCTCCCTAACGGCACTTTGACCCGACCCTATTAAATTTTTAAATTCAAAATCTTCCCAAAGCAGGTTGACCCTAATTACGCGTTCCAAATACATATAAAAGCCTCACTACCAGATCCTCAAGCTCAGGGTGCCGACTACTAACGCCATCTCCTCAAAAGGTTAGCCCTGTTCACGATGTTTTCATAGACTGCTTTTCCTCGAGTTTCACTATGCAATCTAAAACGGGACTAGGACGTTGTTTCGAAAACAGGTTTTCGATTTGCAGGCTCTGAAGAAGGCGATACTGCCGGAACGTCAGTCTGGTATAGGACTTGTAACAATCTCGGATTGCTAAATAAAGTTCTGTGAATAATGCTGTCATCATGCCGAGATTAATGGAGAGTCGATCATGGCATGGAGAACATTCTTAGCTGTTGAAATTGGCACCTGAGCCGAGGACTTCCAGCAGGTGCAAAGCACCACTTCGGGAAAGAACATCTTTCAACACTATGTGAGTAATGAATGAAGGTTTGTTCATCATGATTTCCGGCAAGATCGTCAGCGCCACGTCGCGGGCCTTGCCAAGTATACTCGTCTTCGCGAACAACTTCGTGTGGTTTCGGGTCCAGCCATGTCGTGATGTCGTGTCGTTTGGAGAACAAAGCTCTCTCTCAAGACAGGCAGTATCGCTGGAGTGCATTCAAAAAATTGGCTCCTCGAACAGTAATTGAAGACAATCAACAGCCAAAAAGGTCCTCCATGAAATCACGTCACGACATTATCCAGCACAAGAATTATGCAGAAATGCTTTCGAGTGCACAGAGACCACTGTCGAAAAAGTGCAAAAGAGAACAGCTCAAGGATTCAAACCCTCGATCATGTGTTCGTGATATATACGACGATCCGTTCGGCTAGGTTGCCTCGAAGGCGAGGCCTATGCCGCTTACTCCTATTGAATGACCAGTATGCTCCCCATGAAAATGCCCCGTAACTCTGCATCTGGAGATCCTCAGCAGATGCGGAAGACGGTTTCGTAATTCACGCCCAAGGACCTTAGAAGATCGTCTCTCAAAACCGTCAAGGATATCAAGGTACTGCCTGGGGAAGAGCTGGGCCCTCAGCACAGGCCTCTCCTGGCAGACATCGCCATAGACCTCCCCAAGAAGACAAGGGTGAGAGCAGAGCGAAGAATTCGGTGGTGGAAAATGCGCAAGGTAGAAAAGGATAGCCTCGGCCGAAGAATACTGGAGGCTGGGCTCCCAGACCCACATGGGCCAGTCCAGGACACCTGGACCTACGCAGCAGAGGTCATCCTACAGTGTGCAAGGAAGTCCTGGGAGAGACGCGAGGTGGTATCAGAGGAGACAAGGCAGCCTGGTTCTGGAACGAGGAAGTCCAGAGGATCGTCAAGCAGAAGAAGGAAGCATACAAACGCTGGCAAAAGACACGGAGCCCAGAAGACTACGCTGCCTACAAGAGCTGCAAGCGACTCGCCAAGGCAGCCGTTGCTAAGGCCAAGAATACGGAAATGGACGCCCTGTACGACAAGCTGGAAGGCCGAGAAGGACAAGCTCGTCTTCCGCCTGGCTAAAGCTCGGCATCGCGCCGCTCAGGACATCAGGGTCGTAATGACTGTGAAGAGCAGCAACGGGGCCATCCTCAGGAAACCACGTAAAGTCAAGAAGAAGTGAAGAAGAATACTTCGAGGGTATTCTGAACGAAGAGTTCCCTCGCAAGGATAGCCCACAGATAGAGGCGACGGCAGGTCCCATCACGCCCTGGACAAAGGATGAAGTCCGCCGGGAGCTAGGGAGAATGAAAGTTGGCAAAACATGGGTCCAACGGATACCGATCCTCGAAGCTTGGGGTGAGTTGGCTAACAGACTTCCTAAACAACGTAACGGCTGAAGGAAGGATGCCAGATGCGTGGAGGAGCAGCACAATCGTCCCCATCTTCAAACAGAAAGGGGACGCGACGGAGTGCTCCAACTACCGCGGCATCAAGTTGACTCCCCATACCATGAAGCTGTACGAGCGCCTGGTCAACACTAGGCTGAGGGAAGTTGTCGTCCCTATCTCGCAGGAACAGTTCGGCTTCATGCCCGAAAGGTCCACCACTGATGCCATCTTCATCGCCAGACAGCTGATGGAAGAAGTACCGAGAGAAGCGGCCCTGTACCTACCCTTCCTGGGACCTTGAGAAGGCCCATTCGAACCCCGCCTGCCTCCGGCCTTACTCTGGAGGAGCGCTGCACGAGAACATACATTCCAAGAGCCACCTAAGTCTCCCATAGTCGAAGGATGATGCTACGATTGGGCTAAGGGCTGTACGCACCCGCACGGCTTGACAAAGGAGGTAAAATCACGGTTGGGGTACACCAAGGATCAGCCCTCAGCCCGTTCCTCTTCCTCCTGACTCTAGATGTCATGGCAAAAGAACTCATGGAGGGACCACTGAAAACCATCCTCTATGCTGACGACATCGCCCTGATAGCTGCAATAGGAGAAACTCAACAGGACACGTGCAGCAGTGAGAATTGCTAGCTGAGAATGGACTCCGGATTGACACGCTGAAGGAAACCTAAGCTACCTGAGCTCTCTGCTTGTACGAACCCCATCGAAGACCGCCACGGCGAGAGCATCGAATGTCGAGGACCCAGTTCCAGTACCTGGGGAGCGACCTAGCAGCTGATGGCAGCGTAGACCAGGCGGTGAAAGACCCGAATGCAGCCTGGATGAAATGGAGGGAGTCCTGAGATGGGCCTGCGGTTGGACACGACTCGACAGAGTCAGAAACGAGGACGTCAGGGCGATCACACAGACGGCTCCGATCCAGCTGAAGGCACGAGAGCAGCGACTGCGATGGTATGGGCACGTGCTGAGAAGGCCTGAGGACCACCCAATAAGGAAGGCATTGGAATTCGAAGCAGAGGGCAAGCGACCACGAGGAGCCCCAAAGAAAAGATGGAGGGACGTCATCAAGAAGGACCTCACTGAAGTGAAAGCCACGGCAGAAGATGCAGTGGATCGGAACAATGCGACGCTAACAACGAACACGGACCCTGCGATGGCGCGGGATTAACGCCAGGGTGAAGAGGCTGGGGTTTCAACATCAGACGTGTCGAGGCAATCCATCTGTGATGGCTTTTTTGCAAAATTTCGCATATGAAAGGTGAGGACTGTTTGCAATGTGTTCTATGCTAACTGACTGATAATTGCGGCATCGATTGCGCTGAACGCGCGACCCAAGCGCTGCTGTCGCGAAGTCTGGACGCTGCCTTAATAAATCGATCACTGGTCGATCACCATTGGTAGAGCAAGGTAGCCGAAGGCGGGCTATGCCGCGCAGCGCTCGCCGCCCCCTATTCGTAGGGATGTTATAAATTATTATAAGTTAGATTTGTATGGTAGTTATACTGTCATCCTCAACAACAAGCAAATTTCAGGCCTGAAAAAGGCGCTAAGCACCGAAATATTGGAGGCTAAATGTTTTTGAAACGCTTTTGGGGATTTTGGTTATCTTTTGAGTTTTTTGAAATAAACATCTGAAGTATCAAACTGCTACCAAAATTCACATAAAATGAGAGTCCGCGACAGCACAATATTCCGAGATTGTGCTTGCCTTCCCACTGTTTCTTGGGTTTTGTCGATTTCTATTTCATTAAATGGGACTCTCGGGTGGCGACACAGAAGCGAGCTTTTGTCAGCAACTTTTTGCACTTTGTATCGGCTCTCCAGTTACAGAAGAAGCTCAGAACTTGTGATAAATATGACCAGGAAGGGAGCCCCTCAGGACAGCTCGAAGTTGAAGGTTGAGGCGATCAAAGGATGAGAATTTGGACCTTGTAAATGTGCTTCGCCTGGGGCATCCTCTTGAGGTTCGTCTGCCTGCAGAGCCCTTCCACCAAGTTTCGAAACTCTCCCATCACGTTAAGGTGATCTTCTATGAATACGTGGAAACCTACCCGACATCTACCGTTTCCCCTATCCTTGACATAAATCTCCGTGAATAGGTGATTCAGCAAGCTCTCATTCGTTGCTTGTCTGTGGGGTCGACATTAAAGTCGAATTGCTTAAACCGTTTATGCATTTCCAAGAGATATAGCTCCTCGAGCCAAATACTTAACAAATGGGAGTGTGCGGTTTCACGTTTCTAATTAGACATAAAAAGGGGCCTGTTAAAATGCTCAATTTCGTCGACCTGACACTCAAAATTGAGCACCTAAAAGTTAAGGGAAACAGAATCATCAAAAAACCTTAAGTGCGATCCTGTGGGGCAAGGAGTTCTCTGCAATACAATGATAAATTCAATGGCAAAATTTCCATTTTTGATGCGAAATTTCAAGTAACAAGAAATGCCATTCTTATGGGCCAACCCTTTAGTATTCTAGCAGACGTCGGTCCCAGAAAGACACTAGAGGCGTTCTACTGCAGCACGAGAAGCCCCAGAATAAGATTTTCGGCCCTCAATTTCGTCATGTGGTCTGCAAGGTGACAGCGCATCACACGTAATGATGTCTGCAGTACCAATGGTGGATCTCTTCATCCTTTTCGGTCGCTGTGTTAAAAGGGGGTTGAAAGCTGGTGTAACCGGTTGACCTTTTTTGCTGGGGGATTTCCTTGCTAGTGGCTCTCGGGATGTGCTGAAACTAGCCTATTATTATTATTAGGCGCTTCACCGAGTAACTTGTAAGGAAGTAGTTCGAGCCAAGAAATGAAGATTGAAGACGACGATCTCGTCAGAACTTTGACCAGCAAAGCGGTTCCACTATTAACAAGCATGGTCGCATAGCAGTATAAGACAGATGACCAAAATGCCGAGGTTCTAAAAAGACCCAAGCCGGAATTTCATGCATATTTGGGCCTCTCTAATTTGCAGAACCATTCGATGGTCGAGGCATGCCTATCTTTTCGAAAGAAGACCGACCAAGTTGACACTATAAAGCAAAGTAACAGAGAGGAGAGGAGCGACTTGAGCGAGACAGTTCCCACAGCTGGAATTAATGAAAAACAGTACCACGGCATTTCTCAGTCTTTCTCGGTCTTATTCATTCATGACACTAATACGCCTTGACAAGGTCTCTCGCATTGATGAAGAGTGAGTGAGAGGTAAGCAAAAAGAACACTCTTGGTCAGATCATGGAGCGTTCCACAAGATTTCAAATAATGGGATAAATGGGGACGCTCTATTTGCGTAGGACACTCCTCATGATTGGGGGGATTGAAATCCGTCAAAAAGACCTATTTACATACGTGGGATCTCAGTGCCTACGATGCAATTATGGTCTAGAAATCCATCAAATCGACCTACTTACATGTCAAGGATCTCAATGCCCACGATCATGACGATTGACGATTATGGGTTTGAGTTCCGCCACCGCGAGAACGTAAAGCTCTCCATCATCGACAACTAGTGAAAGGCTTTATTTGGGTCAGTCCAAGGCACCCCAGTGAAGTCACAAAGAGGAGGCGTGAACCATAGCCACATTGCTTCCAGAATGGCTTGTGTCTTCTAGAATCCCCAGAAACCTGAGTGCTTGTGACCCAAACCTGAAAACTTCACAGAGATTAAAAAAACCCAAATGAACCTCAGGCTGACCATACTACTTTACTACTTACTACTACTTTAGACATACTTTAGCGCTTCATTTGTTGTCGATGATGGATGGCTTCACTTTTACGCAGCGGTGGAAATAAAGCTTGTTCCCTTCCACAGGAGAGGTTTGTGACATTGTGAAAGTCTGATTTGTCCTACAGAAAACTTAAAAACCTTACGATCCTTGTAACCCTGTAAGCTTTTGCGGGTTTCACAAACGGAACACTGTACAAGACATTAGAGCTCAAAGTCCTTAATGGACCGTGCTACTTCTAACCCACTTTGGACCATATGTTACTCTGCGGGGACCGAGAGCGCTTACTCTTACGCTATGTTCAGCAAGGACTTCGGTCACCATGACATAGCGCCTCCTTAGTATCAGCGTTTGGGAGCTGGAGAGATTGGACTCGAAATTCAGCAAGGTCGACCACTAGCAATGTTGGAAATTCGATCAACGGAACGGAGACGCAGCCGGGTGAACTACCAGTGAGTTGGTTTCAGTTCAAGGGTGTTTCCATATACAAGCGACCAATGATCTCCACGATCTTAGCTATCATTTCCCCGATGGATATCTTATGAGTTTTGCAAGTCTGATAAGGCGAACCGAGTGATCGTGGATCAATCTTCTGATCTTAATGGACCGTCACGATCTGCACTGTAAAAAGCAGATTTGCGTGGAAACAGGACTCCTAGAGTCAATGGAGAAACTACAAAAGATGCCGCTCTATCTGACCCACAAACTGCTCCAATAAACTTCAAATGATGGCCGACTTTTTTGGATTCTTTGAAAAAGGTCCTTTTTTCCTCCTATACGACAGCGCGCACACGTACGTGACAAATGACATGCCGCGTGAGACAGTATCTTGATGGAAAACTAGGCTGCTCTATCTTTCATGTGAGGCTTAACCGTTCCTAGTACCCAATGAGGATCAGCATGAGCACGAGTTTTGGCTGCGGATAATGATTACCCTGCTGATCAGGGGCCTGGTTGCATAAGGGAGCCTGAAAGCTGGTTCAAAGCGTAGCAGGACTTATTGTCCAACCTAACGGAGAAACATGTAGGGGTGTAATACCTTAGAATTGTCACCGTGTGCGACATTAACTTTTGTTGGGGGAGAAGTGTCGTATTGCTCCCGTGGGAACAACGACAGGTGGCAAGTCTATGATTCCCAATCGATGCGATTGGTATGTACGTAATGGTTCTTCGGGAAGAACCCAAATTCGAAGGTTGGGTCAGTTTAGCAGTCATATGCCTCAACTTTTCTAAGTGGAAGTCAGAAGGCACATCTCGAGGCATACTGACCTTTGGGAGCCGTCGCACGGTTATTCCCTATGCCTCTGTGCCGAGCAAAATTTCGTAGCCTGTCGCTGGAACGAACATGCTCGCAATCAGCTATAGTAAATGAAAGAAAAGCTGTACACTCGCCTCCGAGGACGTTCCTTGGCATTTACGAGGCGGAAAGGTGCGAGCTGTAGTAGCGTGCCACATTCTCTGCTAGAAAAAAAAACAGTAAACGGACTGGGGAGTAGTCATACCTGGCAGCCGTTTCCACACCCGCCTACGCTTCTTCAAGGTGCAGTCAAGGCCTCGATACCATGGTCTCGCTGCGACGCCCGCACCCAGAGAAAGCAATAACAAGTGAGGGGGTGGAGACAAGCAGCTCGTTTGGCTATGCTTAGGCTACGTTCATACTTTGTAGCAGTGTCCACCAGCGACCAATGCCAGCGTTGCGAGCGTCCGGTAGCGTCAGCGACTAGGAAGGTGTAGTGTCTGTCTAGCGTCTGCCAGCGTCTGCCAGCGACAAGCAGCGTCCGAGAGTGGGGAGTATGGGGCGATAGGAAGTAGCAGACACCTCGTAGAGTATGGAAAGATAGGAGGGTGGCTGACGGCTGTAGAGAATGTGGCGGCATGGGGGGCAGCAGACAGCTGGTAGAGTATGGAGAGATAGGAGGTTGGCTGACTGCTGGTAGAGGGAGTA
>MU913674.1:13054-27298 GCA_036418165.1 Cooperia oncophora | reverse complement strand
GCCTTTTTTCGAAGAAAGTATTATTAAGTACTGAAGCGATCCAAAAACCTTGCTTGTATAAGGCATTCACATAGATTCGCTCCATCTTGGACTACGAAGAAGATTTTATTATTACTAGCATTGTGAAATGTATTTACAAAAATAAATTTATAGGTTACAAATACTCTATTGCAAATAACTATAAAAAGATAAGTAGACTGGTTAGAGGTATTCTCATTGGCAGCGGTGTTCAACACTAGCTCTCATTTTACCACAAAATTTTTGATTTAACCTTTTTAATCCGCTGCGACAGTGTCTTTTACTCATTATTACCTTAGTTTGTTTAGCCCATCTACAACAATCCATTTTTCTTCCTCTTACACCAATCTTGTACTCACACCGGTTATATCCTTCTTTCATTTACCTTGCACAGTTCCTTCTCATCTTTATTGCATGGATTTTGCATGTCAACTTTTTTGCATTTTTTCTCGCTTATCCTTTTCTTAACTCCTTCCCCTATGTAGTCCATGTCCATGTCTCAACTCTATCGTACTGAGGAGCCCGGGGGTTGGTAAGACATCGATGATTCGTCTACGATAACGGGCGAAACGGATCATCTGTGATGTTGAGTGTATTCCTTTCCCCAATATTTGTTTTTCTTTGTTTCTAATTGGCCGGACATTTGTGGACAGGCAGGCATGGTGAGCGTCCGGGACGGCATACTGCAGCTTGAGTCATAGGGGGGGGGGTAGCTTAATTGGAAAAGGCGTCACACAGCGTCTGCACAAGTACAACGAAATCTTTCCTCCTAGGCGCATTAATCTCACACGTCTTGGTGATTTATCGTGCCGCTTGCCTTTAAAAGTTTCATTAACTGCTCACCAGCTTCCCTACAATCCGGTATAGGCGGTAACTGATGTCCTTGCCATGAAGAAGAAAGAAAGAAAGAAAGAAAGAAAGAAAGAAGAGCCTTTTTTGAAGAAAGTATCATTAAGTACTGAAGCGATCGAAAAACCTTGCTTGTATAAGGCATTCACATAGATTCGCTCCATCTTGACTAGCAGGTCCACCTACAGTGCGATTCGCCCTATTTAGGGCTGTGCTGTCAAGCCAACTACCTAGGAAATACTACTCTGCTGCTCTGGAGCGATACCGCGACAGGGAACGAGGGCGTATTCTTGTAACTCCACTCAAAGAATCATTCGCAAGCTCCTATGGCACAACATTTTTCATACCTTCCAAATGACGCATTAGTGCTGACTCAGATGCTGCGATGTGCTGGATAAGTACAGTATGTTAATTCCAACAGAAATACGACTTTCCTTAGATGCCACCTTCGTCACAACTGGCGCTAGCTTTCGCAAAATAGGAAGGCATTCGGTCTTTTCTTGCGAAATTCACACGTGAGTTGGTCATCTTCTGAAGTCAGTAGGAGTGAACTATGCAAATCGTCACTGGTGCGCCACTAGCGTCCCTTTGTTTTGCTGTCAGCACCGCATTGAGACCTTTACAAAAACTGTGCCCCATCCTTATGCAGACCTATTTGTATGATACTGAATGTTTCTCTTATGCTCTGTGAGGTCCCGCTGTGCTGGAAAGAGTCCATTGTTACTGCCATTCCTAAGGTACCCGAGCCTAAGCATGTTTCTTCGTTTCGCCCTATAAGCATTACGGCACCCCCTGCTAAAGCTCTGGAGATGATTTTACGTGATAAAATTGTATCTCATTTGATGAAGAACAATCTGATTCCCGCAGAACAACATGGGTTTATAGCGGTGCTTCCACAGGTACTCTTATGGCAGACTGTCTGTTTGATTGGAATTTAGCTATTAACAAGGGTGTGGACGTTATATATTTTGACTTGTCCAAAGCGTTCGATAGAGTAAATCATGAAAAGCTTCAATACAAATTGTGGCAGTTGGGAATTGAAGGTCCCATCCTTAGCTGGATCAGTTGTTATCTGAAGAATAGACACATGTGTGTCAAAGTAGGTAACAGTTTCTCACAGAGATTCCCCTGCACTAGTGGAGTTCCACAAGGAGGTGTCTTGTCTCCTCTGCTGTTTTTGATGTACACCTACGACCTTACCAGCCTTGCCTAAATACCCACCCATTGGTCAGCTGTTGAAATATACGCCGATGACATCAAAATATACGGTATAACCATGACTGCGTTCACCGAGCGTTAACCCAATCTATACGCAACATGATGGAGTGGGCTGATGCTTGGGGTATACCTGTGAATTTTATGAAAACTTCTGTACTTCACATAGGAAAAGCCATAGTTGTACCCTACACAGTCAGTGGCATCTCAATCAGTGTTTCGAGGGATGTTCGCGACCTTGGGATCCTCGTAAGTTCCGATTTGGAGTCCTCGTCACATTGGTGTTCAAAAAGCTTTCAGAACCCTCTTTGCCATCTTGAGAAATATTCGACAGAACGATTCTTCAATTACTGAAGCTTTATAAAGCATACGTCATCCCCATTCTCGAATATGGTTCGCAAATATGGAGCCCTCATACTAAGAAGCTCCAGGCGAAAATTGAAAAGGTCCGTCCAGCGACTTTTACGAGAATTTTGATGTATCGTTGTTTTCCGGATCCTGAGTATCCGCATAGTTTGCCCAGCTACAGGAGCGCCTACACTTTTTCAAGCTCAAATCACTAATGCACAGACGAGTGTTCAATGACATTGTGTTCTGTTTCAAGATACTGAAAGGAGAGCTAAAGCTGAAACCCAGTAAGTACTGGGTGTTCAGGCCGACGAATGGTCGCACCTCCTGGTTGTCCTTGCAATGTCCTAAATTGTGCAGTAGCCACCAAACCGGGTTTCTAATTCACTTTTCTTCCGTGGAGCGAGATATCTCAAATTACTTCCATCAGACCTGCAGAAGGCGCCTAACACCTATACGTTCAGAGAAAAATTAAAGAAAGTTGATCTAATGACCTTGCTAAGCATCAGGATCCCTGAAACTTGCAGTTTAGTGAACTCTCTTCTCGGCTGTATTTGTGTTACCGAATTTTGCGTTTTTTTTTCAATAACTGTATTGTTGTTCGTCCTATGACTCGAAGCTTATCGTTTGCATTGTTAGCGCACCTATGCGTGCATAAATAAAAATAAATAAATAAAGAAATAAATAAATATTCTTTGAAGTGTTGCAAGTGACAGTAGTTGTACAATAGTGATATTAGTTCACACAAACATCTATTTCGTTCGGCCCTATGATACTCCGACAAACTATCAGTAGCCTACGTTAAAGGCAGTGGCACGATAAATCCCCCAAGAAGGATTAATACGCCTGGCGACGGAATTCCGCGACCCTGAGCAGGCGCTGCATAGCGCCTTTTCCAAGGGAGGTGCCCTTATAAGGGCCCTATCAAGCCACAACATACCGAACCCAAACGCCCCCCGCCCACAAATGGACGACCGTTCCTGACGCTCTAATCGATTCATTTGCTAAGCAAATTATGAAGCGAAGGGATTGGTATGAAGCGGCCGTGATGCTGCATGGATATATGGGTACACATATGCAGCCGTACCTTCGGTAGCGGTTATTGGCAAGATGCCTACGGGAAACTCGTCCGAAATCGATTTCTCACACATTGGGAACAGAGGCTCTTTCTTCGCAGGATCACTCACTCCGTTCTTTCGCCACTGTATTTTAGGCCGAGCGCCAAATCATCGTGCCAACTGCCTTTAAGCAAGCGAATCCTATACATTGTATAAGTATGTGTAATTCAGTAAAGCAGCCAAATTTGTTACAGATAGGCATTAACTGTATACAGTGCGTAACAAAAAATGTGGACACCCCAAATTTTGATTTTGCGAAATTGCCTTTGGATATTGCGATCTGAGACCATCACTGTTAAATTCCTCATAAGCGAAAGTATAGGAATGCACTACCTACGAGCACATTGTGAACTACTGAGCAATGATTTATTGTTTTGAAAAAATTTCTTAATAACAAAAGTATGTGGACACTTAACAAAAAACAAAAGTATCATGGAAATTAGAACTTGGTGCTCCTCCCGCGTTCACTATTACTTCGAACATTCTGTCTGGCATGCTGTGGACAAGATTTGTGATAGTGTCTTCGTCGATTTCCTCCCATGCAGCCACTACCGCCTCCTTGAGGTCTCGCACGCTGTTGTACTGCCGATTGTTCATGTAAATTCGTCGAACCATAATTCCCCACAGGTTTTCGATTGGGTTGCAGTCAGGAGAACACGCCGGCCAATCCATCACTTTGATACCATTGCGTTGGAGCCATTTTATAGTAGAATTTGAAACATGCACGGCGGCGTTGTCCTGCTGCAGCACATGTGTCCTGGGTCGTGGCCCACTCAGAAAAGGCAAGAGGTTGGATTCGAGCACTCCTTGATATTCCTGACTGTTCATACGGCACGATGGGAAGGCGAGCTCCAACTTTCCGCTGTTCCAAAACCACCCCACACCATCAAAGAGCCGCCTCCGAAATTTCGCCTCGAGAACACCAACGGATCGCGACGAAGGTCTCTCCAGTAGTGCCGATATCCATCTGGACCGTCGAGATTGAACTTTTTTTCATCGGTGAAGATAACCTAAGAAAGAAAAGCGCATGAGATGTTGCCTTTCTGATTTTACAAATTTCTCAAAAAACTTCACCTTGTCCCACGACGTCGCCATGTTTGCACGCGCGAAGTTCAGTCTCGCCAGCTGGTGTTGGGCAGTCAGGCGAGGAGCTTTCTTCATGGTCTCTCGTGTGATATGCTCATTTGATCGAATATAGCGCCATATCGTCATTTTTGAGACCGGTAGATTCATTGCAGCATGGATCTGTCTCACAGAAAGGGGGAGTTTGAGGCGACCCGCGCTATTCTTCTGATGTCTTTTGCGGACAAAGATCGAGGACGCCCCGAAATATGTGCTGAATGGTAGCCATCAGGATTCTGGAGGTATTTACCAACGCACGTCGCCGAACGTCCGAGCTGTCTTGCAATTTCTCTATTTGAGTGTCCAGCAGCACTGAGAGCTCGAATCTGAGATTGTTCGTCTTCGGAGAGAGTACTGCCACGACGAGGCATGAGTACAGATTAATGGGGAGCAGAGACGATAGATATGGGTTGCAGATTTGGAGTCAAACTTTGAACTTTCTCAGGTGTCCACATACTTTTGTTATTAAGAAATTTTTTCAAAACAATAAATAATTGTACAGTAGTTCACAATGTATTCAGAAGTAGTGCATTCCTATACTTTCGCTTATGAGGAATCTAACAGTGATGGTCTCAGATCGCAAAATCCAAAGGCAACTTCGCAAAATCAAAATTTGAGGTGTCCACATACTTTTGTTACGCACTGTAGATGTCCAGCGCTAAAATTAAGAGCCAAAAACCAGCATAAAAAGGAAGGGATATAGGCTTTGCCGTCGATCAATCCTCTAGTGGGATAGCACGCATTCTATTTCCATTCAGAATCGTAGTGGCTTATTGAATGCGATGTGGACAATGAACTGCGGGGCCAGCCGATGTACAAGTCAGTGTTCTTATCCTCCCAGACGAATCTGGTACCAGATTAACGTCCTCGCGCGTTGAAGGCTATATTGGCCTTGGCGGGAGTCGAGCCGGGATACGAACACAGTACCGCGCTAGTGCTAAACGCTCCACTCGTCATACACCACATCCGCCTCAACAATTGCATACGTAACAAGAACCCCAAAGGAAAACTACCTGAACTTCCACAGTAAGTAGCTTGTGGTGAAGTGGCCGTTGCTATTCCACTGATGAACGTGGTCCGAGAGGAGTAGCGCAGCGTTGTAAGACAACCTGACAAGCACACGTTTCACTTTTAGCCAGGATAGCAGCATAGTCATAAATTTTCAATTTTATCTTTTAGCACTTCTGATGGCTCAATTAACACTTTGCAATTGATGAAACGTGGAACGGTTCCAGTATAGTAAGCGTGGTTACGTGTGCTGAAATAGCAAGCCACGATGACTGAGAGCATGTGGGTTCTGAGGGAAAGTGTGAAAGTGAAAGTAGAGAGATAGATCCCTTAAAATAGATTAGCTCTGCCAGAGGGCTTAAAAAGGTGAGAAAACAGCTGTTAAATAACATCAAATGTGATAAAGTAGAATAAAGTTCAAACCACCCCAAAATTAAGTGGCAGAAAACCACTTTTCTGAAAACGGTCAGGAAAAAGTTGGAGGGGCTTGTCTTCTAGCGACAATTTATCAGAATATCATGACATGTTGTTGTGAGTGCTATTCCGTCCTAGGCGCAGGACCATCAAGGGAAACTGACGAATATTCGAAGCAAGAGCCGGTGGGTGGTTGCCTTCCGCACAAAGATACCTAGGAGGGAGTTGGTCATGGGATTCCAGTGATTCCTCTGAAGAGTTTCGAGTTAGAAGTACACATTACCATATTTGTATAGAGCACACATTTCTCCATAAGCAGTTACCCATGGAATACATCGCTGAATTCAGCTAAGGGCAGTGAGACGGCCCGTCCTGAGAACTGATAAAGTCATGGTGTCTCAGCGCCGCTGAGGTGTCACCTTCTCTTTATGGATGATGCTGTACCGTGCTAGAATACGAGCCGCCTGAAACTGGAGTGTATTTTGGTTCGTAGCACCAAGAGCACTCTCAAAATGCTTTCAAATTACTATTTATACACTTCCTCCGATGAAAACCGCTGCAGGCCTGGCTCTGCCATCTCAGGATAACTGTCAACCCTTCTCCTCCTTTCTCTTCCTCCTTCTGGCTTTTTTTCTTCCCTTTTCCTCTTCATTCAAGCTTCACTATTGAGCCGCTAGATGCGATGAGCAAATAGCTCTGGTCTTTGAAGAAGGGGGCATGTTCGATTGTCAAGAGCCCTGTACCCCCTTGACTTAACCAGATGGTGCACAGCACACATGGCCTTTTCAAGGTTGGATATAGACTTCAACGCGTTACCGAGTTTCAATTGAAAAAAAACGATGCATTAGGGAGGCGCAGACGTAATCCGCTCAAAGACCATCTTGCAGTACTGCCCTCATCCCCAAGGAGAATATCTGACTGTAAACATCCAAAAGCTGGCATTCTGTTAGTGGAAAAACCTCCCGCTCAGTTGATTACTACACTGCTGTTTCTGCAATGGCAATCTTTCACGCTCACATTTCTGAGCACCTCTAGAGTGTTGAGACGGGCTGGTACCATAATCATTCATTAAATCGTGTAAAAACTTGTAGCGTAGCTTCGCTCTGTGTTGCCTCTTTTCCAAGGTTGGACTTGGGTTCTTCCCAGCGTGTAGCCCTTTATGTGACTGTTCTCTCATAACTAGTGAAGTGTCGGCACTGATATGTAAGGTGTGATGGACCAGGTCACAGTCTTCTTCATACATCGGCGTTCTTCTATTTTCATGCAATGCGGATCTTTCGCGCGATTAAATTATAATGTTGAGATGGTGATTCCTAAGCCTGGTCATTGCAGACTGGTCGTTCGTTATGCCTCAATAGCCCATTTTTTTTGAATTCGATTTCCGTGAAATGCGAGTTCTTGCCACAAATGTAACTTGTGATGAACACCGTCGGGAATCTGACCTGTATTTGGGTTTCCAGAAAGTTTATGGACATTTCTTGCATGCCAGTATTTTCGAAACATCTTATAGATTTGGGTTTGGATGCATGCTTGTGTTGCTGACATATTGTAGGACGTCATCCACTAAAAGCACACGGTCCGCGATCACGCGCTTATAGCAGTCCAAAGTATGGCGTTGTGAAGGTAGATTTGGCACGCCTTTGAAACTCTGCTACGCGTTGTGCGCGGGTAAAAGTGTAAAGGGCGAGGGGCCGCTATAACGCAAATAGGCCTTCACGTGACGCTCGCTTAATTCTAGAGACTCCGCCTCCAGACGCTGCCGCCAAGGTCCTCCTTTAAGTGTAAAAACGAAGCTGCAGGACGAAAAAGCATGAAAGTCGTCTTTTATACGGTCGTAAAGTTCATAAAAAAGAGCCTATGAGGGCGCCGTGTTAAAAGTGGAGTTAGTTGGGCACGCACAAACTGGGATTGGAATGAAGTTGTATCGAGGGCAGTTGGCATGTTTTTTTTCTGCTTTCTTCTCCACTATCGAGTTACGAGCACCTTGTCGTCTGTATGCAAACCCCTAGTCCACTATCTGTGACGGCGGATAATCGCGGGCATTGCCTTTAAGCACCCCCGCTAAGGTTCACCAAATCCTGCAGCTGTCGTTTTCCTACCAGAAAGTCTAGCTCGTAATATGACCGAAATCACATGCGACATTTGCTCTGCAATGAGTTCTAATGCTACCGCTCATATTGCGGGAGCGGTGTGGTTTGGTAGCCGTCGCTCAGGTGACTTCTGCATGGGAGATAAACCTCGTCGAGGACTTCAGTCTGCGTTGGAGTCCGACCGTTGGATTATGATCAGCCGATATCACGATCAGACGTCTTATTGAAAGCTCTCAACGAGTACTGGGATGCTCTCGATGTCATCAAGCGCGGAGAATCAAATGGGCAATGCTATCTCGTCGCAGGGACAAATTGAGACCTTACGGCGCCCACTCGAGCAGCTCAACGAAAGCTCAACGGAAGCACAGGTATCAGGTGCTTAAGAGTAGAGCGAACTGTGCACGGACGGCATCCATGACTGTGCAGTACGCGCGGATGATATAAAAATCGTTCAGAACGGAACTGTAGGCGGCAAGGTTTTGACGTCTTGGCAAGTAAAAACAGCAGTCTACTCATAAAACTCAGCCGGTGGTACTTTCACTGCGTTGGCAATCGCACCTGAAGGGGTCGATGAGGGACGTACAGCATGCTCTGAAGAAGCGTTAATGCCGTGGAAGTCAGAGTTTCCTTTTCCCTATGAAAACTGGACTGCTGCCCAATAAATACCGCGCTTTCCTTGTTCTAGTGATATGACCCGGTTTCCTTGGCATGACCCCGCGAAGCGCATATCCTGTGGTTCAGGAACTCTGGCTGAATTCAGGCTCACATTCCGACTTTTCTATTAAGAGGAACCGATGTAAGCAGGGACCATTTACATTTATTAGACCTCCATCAAGATTTGTTAGGTGGCTATGTGAAGCAGCGTTCAGACTTCGCGACGGCAGCGCTTCGGTCGCGCGTTCGACGCGATCGATGCAGTGGAAAGCATGCGCATCGATCAAATCGCGCGACTGAAGCGCTGCCGTCGCGAAGTCTGAACGCTGCTTAAAGGATCCGCGAAGGCGTTGCGGTAAAACTTCAAGTCTCATAGTTAGGGCCTCATAGTCTCATAGTAAACTGCTCCTTCACACGAGCCCTCTCAGACAGATTCTTTATAATCCTGCAGTCGTGAGATCATAATAGAGAATGACACCTGTCCACGAAGAGTGGAAGTAGGTGGGTCATGATCGCGCGATGCTGCCTACCGCTTCTCTTTCACACTGAACGGCAAAAGCATTATAAATGCCTTTACATTACCTTAGGACAGAATGAGATCTGTCATATGTTTTCTATAGCTTGTCTACAAGTGAGCAATACCTTTGAAAAGTGTGCTTCTTCTCAGTACTGCATTGAAGTATTCTGCACAAGGGAGGCCAAAAAAGACTTTTCTTACTCGACTTTCGAGGCGATATAAGTTACATATTGAATTCTGATTGGACATTTCCACCACCATATTCAACAGCATATTGTAGCTCCGCCACAGCCTTCTGGACGAGCGCCATCGAGAGATTCTGCCACGCGACCGTGATTCGGTGCCTGAGTTCAGCGAGGTCGTTGATTTCTCCGCCACTGTAGACCACCCTGTTGAGCTCCGCTCGGACCGGGGGCTTGGCTCGGGTAAACAAGGTGGCGTAGGTCAGGTAACACACTTAGATATTCCGTCTTCTCCCAGGTACTCAACGTCCTTCCATTCCAAGTAGGCGAAAGTTTTTCCAACGCCCTTCGATTCCATGTGGTGGCACCCAATCCTGTAGCAGTACAAAGTTTCCAAGATGGTACGGGCGACGACATGAAGGCAGGATATTCTCCTCGAACTGTCGATGTAACCGTCAGCGTTCACTTTCATCCCGAGGTCCACGAGGGAAACCTAGTTCCCTTTTCTAGGAACTTCCGGTCCATACCATCTACCCGCGCCTTGGCGACTGCGGTGAAGATGATCCTAGACCGTAGCGACGTTGTCGGAGCTGCTCGATGTTGGAGGTCTTCCAGATTAAGAGTGCCACTCCCCAGGTAGCTGTCCATGGGTAACTCCTTGTAAGATGTTACGCAGGCGTTTGGAGGTGACGTGAACTCCATAGAATAGTGTCATGCAGGTAATCTCTTGTAGATGTATACGCAGGGCGTTAGAAGGTGAGAGTGGAACTGCATAAGGAATTCTACCCAGTAGGCTTGACGATTTGGAATTTATCATCATTTGATTGTTACGAATGAAGGTGAATAGACGAGAGACTGCTATATGCTTATGGTGGAAGGATATTGAGGTTTATCTTCGCCCTTATATTGGATTACAGTCGGATCGCATCGGTGACAGCGTGTCTCTCCTCTTTTCTTGAGTCGGCTTCGCCGAGTGGCCTGCGGTACCATTAATTTTGAAGACGAAAACTTTATCTTACACGAGATAATCGTGAGCAAGAATAATAGACTCATAAAAGGCCTGTAGTGATCGAATAGTACAGACAGTAGGAACAAGTAATAGGATCACGACAAAGAAATCAAGCACACGCTCATCTTATTTTACAGACAGCAGGAATGTAGTCGCGCCCATAGGAACGGCCAAATAAGATACTAACTCTGTTTTAGATAGATAACAATGAAATGTAGTCGGCCAATCAGCTACCGGCAGTATGATCGGCTCAGTAAAAGAGTCAATCGTGTAATTCAGAAGGAGCGAAACTATATAACAACCTCCCGCTACGTCTAGGACTACGGAATAAAATTATAATATTAGGAACAAACGTTCTGTTTTCATAAGAGACGGCAAGTGCAAGGAAAGGTAGATAGACAATAATACAGAATGAAAAATTGAAGAACATGAGGGCCAGATATAGATACTTGGGGCAACTATTAAGTGACAAGAGAGAGGATAAATAGATAATGACATTTATTCCTTTCTTAATCAATATGATAAGTTAACTGTCGCCCGTATCATGTACTAAATACTAAAATCTTGTAAATTTAGAGGTTAGATGTAAAGCAATACCAGTCGTTATGAAATCTGAACCTAATTATCATTATAAACAGCCCACTATCCATCTCCAACTCTATAATTTATATTTCGGGGAAAATTTGCTAGGTGATACATGTGAATTACGCAAAATTATGAGTTATTAGAGGACACTTACGATTTCTTACATCCATTATCAATCTATAGAACTGAACTATTTGATTCACCTGTCACCAGATCAATAATGTTACAATAAGATCCAAGTCATATATACATACTTAGGAACCAAAATGTGCACCACTGATTACTAACTTGATCCCGTCCACTATGAACAGGCTCAGGGTACAAGCCCTCCCGTTCTAAGAGCCCTTATACGATATCTAATTACTATAGGCGCTATTTACAATTCCTGCCAACAAATACAATAATAGTTCAACTAATTCCACAGTAAGCTATATAATATCTTGAAACCAAATAGTCCCACTGATTACTTAATGCCCGCAATGATATGAAGCTCAGTGTCTTTCCTTATCTAAGCCCCTTAATCGAAAATTTTAATTCAAGTGGCTATCAAATATCTAGTCACAACACCAAAAGTAGTTCCCAGTCCGTTTAAGCAGATGTAGAAATCAACTATCTTGAATTGGAAACTGAAGTCGGCAACCATTCTTTCTACGGGAGCTCAGCTATAGTAATTACGAAGGACAGACAGAGAGCGAGACGCAAAACACAAACACACACAACACCACAAACACAACAAAATAAGACCTACTTGTAGGAGCTATTTAAAATATAAGTATGGATCATTTTCTGAAAATTAAATGCCTTTTAGGTGACATTGCTGAATGGTTCCGCAGTATTATGGATGGTATTGGTGACGAGACATCTACTTTAACTCCTTTTCAAATAACAATATCAGCTAGCTATGATTCCCTGATTCACCATCAATTTAATATTTCACCGTCCAAGTCCTGCTAGTCATACATTTGAACAATGTCCACTGTTACTGTGTCTCGCGCCACTATGGGTCGGTCACCCTCTTTCTAAGGCCTTTTATCGGATTATCGTTGCTAATGTCCTGCCACCATCAATAAGTGGTTCATGTCCCACGGTACCTATATCATACTTGAGACGCAAATGTCCAACTTTTTAATTTGCCCAGATATGAGCTCGGGGGCACGCTTCCCTTTGCTGAAGGCCCTTATCGTAATTTTATCAAGTGCTATACGTTCTATCACCACCAAAGTGTTCCGTCTGCCATGTATATCATTACTGTTGGAGCTGTCTCCTATCTTTCCTTACGGACGCTCGGGCTATGAAATTTCTGGTTGGAAGACAGACGGCTGCGAAAATTTTACTGATATGCGACTCGGCCGAAGTGTCTTTTTTTGCTCTCCCCCTGCACATACCCACCCGCCACCACACGGTGATGACTTCACGTCACTCCCCGTTTTTCGATATCAGTCATTTGTATTCCATTTCGAAAAGATTGAAATGCAATGTAATTTCACATAGTTGTGCGCTGTGTCATGATACCATAAACTAGATTGATCATCGCTATTTTCACTACTGGACTCTTGCGACTGGACTTTTTGAAGAAGCGAAAGGCCTTCTCCAGGTTTCGTGGCAACCTATTAAGGTTCGCCACTTTTTGGAGGTTCGGAACTTTGAGGAAACGTTTTCGAATTGCATCAAAGTAGGAATGAAACATGTTCCGCTTATGGTCGGCATTTATCAGCGTGGGCTCTTGATGTGTTCTAGAACGAAGGTCTTGGAGAAAGCCGTGCAAGAATGATCGATGACAAAGTGCTTACTGTTTATTAGTTCCGGAAATCTTACATCTCATATATCACCTCCACAGTTTACAATTGATCGAAACGTAGTTTTATCAAAATGCCAATGTGTATCTTTGTCCGCTGGACCCCTATCTGAGCCCTATTAATTGTTTCGTATACGGCAGGGCTGAGATCATACTTCGTAGCAGCGTCCACTAGCGACCAATGATGTTTTGAACGTCCGCCAGCGCCAGCGACCAGGGGTACAGGGGGAGACAAAAAGGACGCTTTTCTTCCTTTTTCTCAACTCTATGTGGTGACACCCAATCCTGTAGCAGTACGAAGTTTCCAAGAAGGTACAGGCGACGACATGAAGGCAGGATATTCTCCTCGAGTTGTCGATGTAACCGTCAGCGTTCACTTTCAGTCCGGGGTCCACGAAGAAAATATCGGTCTTCCCATTCCAGGAACTTCCGGTCCATACCATCAACCCGCGCCTTGGCGACTGCGGTGAAGATGATATCCTGGACGTTGTCGGAGCTGCTCGATGTTGGAGGTCTTCCAGATCAAGAGTGCTGGTCTCCAGGTAGCTGTCTACACTGTAGCTCTCTGCGGACCATTTCTCAGGGCAGCTGCGTTTGACGCGGGGCCAAGCTCATTTCCCACCATCATATTCTTCGTATTACTCGTTTTCTACCCCTTTTTGTCGCATGCGCGTTTCAACAAGAAGGCAGAGAACGGCTCAGACGGGTGACACACTCATACTGGCTGACACGCCCAACCGTCCGCAGCGAAGTGCGACTTCGCCAACTGCAAGACCAAGATGACCGCCCTCCGACGTCCGGATGGAACAATCACCGCATCCAGAAGGGCAATGGAGAAGGTCATCCACGACTTCTACTCGGATCTCTTTGACAGCCACGTCCACCTGCAACCATACCGCTTGGAGCAGGATGGATATGTCGTTCCTGCAGTTCTCCCTTCCGAAGTCCGACACGCCATCTCGTCGGTAAAGAATCGTACGGCACCCGGTCCCGACAGGATCAGACCCGAACATCTGAAGAATCTTCCGCCAGTTCTTGTCAAAACTCTGGCTCGACTCTTCACGCGCTACCTGTCGGAATGCAAGGTACCCACCTCGTGGAAAACCAGCAAGACTGTGTTGCTGTACAAGAAGGGAGACCTGTACGACATTGGCAATTATCGCCCAATCTGCCTGCTGTCTGTAGTCTACAAACTCTTCACACGAGTCATCCTGAACAGGATTGGCAGAACACTAGACGAAGGACAGCCATGCGAGCAAGCAGGGTTTCGAAGAGGATTCAGCACGATCGATCACATCCACACGGTAAGGCTGCGTTTAT
>MU913674.1:0-10776 GCA_036418165.1 Cooperia oncophora | reverse complement strand
TCACTAAACGCTGGATCTTGGAATCTGCCTTCAAAATTTGCAAAGCGATTCTCTGAACGGAGTTATGGAGCCGCGTTTACCACGCAACAGGTCATGGGATCGGATCCCTGCTGAGCTTAACTTTTTTGCTTGTTGCGCAAACGTGGCAAAAAGTGATTTTGCCGTCACTACTACTTCAGTTCTCACCTGAGCTTGTCTGAAGAAAAGTTTGCCTCCATTTATTACTGCGCTTGGACTCCTTGTAGAAGCACTGTAGTCTACAAGGAGTCCAAGCGCAGTAATAAATGGAGGCAAACTTTTCTTCAGACAAGCTCAGGTGAGAACTGAAGTAGTAGTGACGGCAAAATCACTTTTTGCCACGTTTGCGCAACAAGCAAAAAAGTTAAGCTCAGCAGGGATCCGATCCCATGACCTGTTGCGTGGTAAACGCGGCTCCATAACTCCGTTCAGAGAATCGCTTTGCAAATTTTGAAGGCAGATTCAAGATCAGCGTCCAAAACCACGTCTAGTGATCTACATCTCATCACAAATGGCCACTTCGACCTGACGACCTTCCCTAGTCAGCTGACTGCTGAATGAGTCTCACGCTTACGACCCCTCTCGTCCTTCGCGCTCATGTACTACCCCCCGTTGTGATTTCCATTACGACGGCGTGCCCTGCTCGAAGGACTAGGGAATATGGATATCGATCTAGTGTCTTCTAGTTTCCAGACTGTGTTGGATAGTAGTACGGTGCGGTTGTACATGCCACAATTTCACGACGTCTTATCCAGCTGTTTCCTCCTCGTACTCTATCAGCAGTCTGTTGACCCCCTATTTCTCTATACTCTCAACTCCTGGTCGCTGGTGGACGGTGGTGGTCACTGGTGGATGCCGCAAAGTGTGAATGCAGCTAAAAGCGGAACTGCCAGGCTAAGTTATTAATCACTTTCTTACCGAGAAAAGGCGGTCAATACTGAGCATACACTCTTTTGTTCAATATCAATGTGCACGCCTCATCCCTATAACGCACGTAAGTACAGGAGAGTAAGTCGACGAGAGAGAAAGATTTTAAAGTATTTGCGCCTCAATAGGTAGCTACCAGCTTCTATCAGCTGTGATTGTGGTTCCCTCTCCCACTACGCATAATCTCTTATGTTTCCGCAGTAGCTCAGGTTCAAGGGCCGCCCCCGGGAGCCCGTCCTGCCGCTGGGGAAATTTCGGAAAATACGACCTCCCACTTCCCTTTTCTGGTATGTCCCTCCCCCTTTCACCATCCTACTTACTACATCCTTAGTTTCCGAGATTTTATCAACTTTTTATCCCTTTTCCGAGAAATTTTCGAAAACTTTCCAGTTTTCACCCAAATTCTGTTGTCGAATGGGGTACATAGCACATGTGAAACGGAAGAAACCACAAAAGGATAACAATCGGAAGAAGCGTAACGAGTTTCTTTTTAGAGCAATACATCCCCCCTCCAACAGGCGACCGACTACAACCCCACTATCATCGGATTACATAACCTATGACGTGCCCTGGCTGCCCTACTGCCTTATGAAGCGGAAGCTAATGCAACAGTATGGTGTGTTACAGCAGCAGAAAAACGTTATAACTATCATATTTCGAAAGATTGATACCGAAGCCCCATCTTTCAAACATGGTTACTTGTAAATTTTCCGTTGTCACTCGTCTCTTTGTCACGCAATTGCCTGCTTCTCTTTTAGAGTTGGTTTAGTCGTCGCAATTCGTCGCCACAGATGCAGCACATGCATCTTGCGCAGGGGTACTTCCCAGCTGCGGCATTGCAATACGAGTTTACTTAGATTTAATTCGATATCCTAAGCATGAATATCATATCAGCTTAGACCTAAATCGCCTGCCGCCCGCGTCACAGGCACCAGTGCCATAACCTTAAGCACCAAATTTGCTCAAAGCTTGTCCCTAGAGGTAGTTTGTCCTCCCCAACATGAATCCATTGGCACCCATGAACCCGGAACCACCTGGCATCTGTGTCACAGGGCTAACCTGACCCCCTGAACACGAGTGCCACCTCTGCATGGAGCGAGGTAAACGTAGAGGAATGGTTGGGGGGGGGGTGTACACTGACAGCGTAGCCTGCTTGCTTGCCTCCCTCCGCGCAGTACAGTACCCTATTTGGCTGCCTGCAATAGTGCTGCTGAGACAGATCTTCAGCAAAGAGAAGGATCACTATCACAGGCGACCAGGAATATCACTGTAAATGACCGTGTTTCTCCAACTGCCGTTTACGACGAAGGTCGTTCAGGGCGTGCCCCGCTTTTTCAAAATGGTTTTTGCATTTTGTAGGGGCTTGAACATAGACCACAGAAGTGGGGTTCATTTTCGCTGAGCGGCCCCAGGAACGCCAAAAAAGGAGTGAAAAGTACGTTTTGTACCCTCATACAAAGGACGTTCAGCGCTATACCGGCGCCAAAAAAGCGTCGCCGTTGAAAACAAGTGTCAAAATCGTAACCGGGACCACTGATCACCGCTATAGACGATTTCTCAGCCAAAATTTTTTTCGATTTTTTGGGTTGTGGTAGACCATTTGGTCGGCAGTGGTGACCGGAGTCTCACATCCTCGTAAAGATGATGACGTGACGACGACGTAGCAGGCCGCCGGGCAGGACAGCCGTGTCGCAAGGAGCGCGCCCAAGGTCCTGTCATGCTTGGCATCAGTGAGAGTGGTCGGCATTCGTGAAAAAGCACCTTGGGCCTTTGTCGATTCCTGCCGCCTGCTCGCTCAATAAAGATGTCACCGAGAGAACAGAAATTGTAGTCATTCAAAATCCTCAACTTTTTTTGAAGTCAACCTGGACGAATACCTCCCTTTCCTTCCTCTTTGCATGAATTTCATCGATATTGTTACTTTTATCTTTGGATATTAATAAAATAGGGGGTCCCTATGGCGAGGCACTGTAGACTTCTATAGAAAGACTGTCGGGCACAACCCAACGCACACACCCAAAAAAGTCGAAAAAAATTTTGGCCGAAAGATTGTTTACAGGGGTAATCGATGGCCCCGATCACGATTTTGACACTTATTTTCGGCGCCAACGTAATTTGGCGCCTGGATAGCGCTACACGTCCCCTAAATGTTTTCACTACAGTCCTGCTTAATGGTATGTAAAATCCTCTAATAATTGGAACAGCATCGATTCATGGCGTGTCCCCGTTCAAATATGCCCATAAATGGTAGTTATAAACTTAATACTCACGTACAAAACATTTGAACAACAAAAAACAGTGAAACATGAAAAATGCAAAAACTTGCACGCCTAAGAGAACCATCAGCTTCACCCACTGTCCGATTGAGAAACCTCCACGATACCCACTAGGCCATCCGTCCGTTGTTGCTGGCCACTCCGTTGAAGACACAATTTCCAAGGAGCCAATCACTCTTGATCTTGTGCCACAAGTAAGACCCCATACCCCGACTATTTTTCTCTTTGATTCCAACAGTACCTTTATAAGGACCCTCCACTCAGCAACTGGTCAAAGCTTCAAGCGGTTTACAGCACGAAGAGGCTCAAAAACATCAATTCCATAGATTTCTTTGTCGCTCCTTTTTTGGCATTCCAAGGGCCGCTCAGCGAAAATCAAGCCCACTTTCATGGTCAATGGGCAAAGCCCTACAAAATGCAAAAACCATTTCGAGAAAGCGGGGCACGCCCTGAACGACCTCAGTTGTTAGTACGGAATAGCATACACACGACTACGCGATCATGCACAAGGGTTAGAAGAGCCCTCGTGCCCGTAATGCAAGCTATTGGCGATTCGGTATTGAACGAATGTGGTATTCATTCACAGAGGGTCGGATTACCCCTTGGGACAAGTTTTCAGCGAATTGGTGATTCGTGTTTTGGCGACGGCGCCTGTGGCCTAATTTCGGAAGGGTGGGCAGTGTAGGGCAAATAGTACCACACTTCCTTGTGCTACATGGGGACGCATTTATTTCGGTGCATTTTCCTGTTCACTCCTCGACACGATGGGTTTTGCCCACATTACAAAAGAGAGAGTGTGAAGCCGTTTAGTGCATTCAAGGAGAGTTATACTCGGCTGGTGACGGAAAAACAGCCTTGTTACGAGCGAAACTTGACACACAAAAACTTCTCGCCCTTGAAGTTAACGGCATTATCGAATAACGTGAAAGAAGTTGCTGCATTCATTCAAACTCGTCCCAAAGAATGGAAATGAAAAAACTCAGTAATGATGTTGCACAGGCAGTTTTTGTGGGAGGCTGAAGATCCGAGCAACGCAGTGCTCGTGGTCGAAGATTTCCAGGGTCAAATACCCGCTTGCATGCAATGTACACTCGCCTGTTTCTATTCAGCTGGCTCTGAGATTCCAACTTTCCCACAGTTCGATTCACCATCGGTCAGATTAATCCATTTTCTTGTAATGTATCGATTGCTCCAAAAATCCTGGGACACTCCCTATCGCGGGTGAGGAGCACTTGATTACGTATAGTTTGTGACATTGCAATCAGTCGGGGACGGGGTGACGAAGGCGGGATGATCCCGCCTACGGCTGCCTTGGTCTACCAATGATGATCGGGTAGTGATCGGTTTAGGAAGAAAACAAACTGTCAAAACGCCGCAGGTGGGCGACTGATTACGACTCGACCATTGCAGTGATATAGACTGTCACTTTATTTGGATGTGTCCGCCTTTGCGTTTTCGAGGGATGTTTCCGTCTGGGACGGTTGCATCTCTGTTCAAGACAAGAGCACATGGTAGTTGTCTCAAAAGAACATATCCCATGAAAAACACATGCTGCGCCTTCTCCATATGAACCACGTCCTCTCTATCCGCGGGATAGGGAGTGTACATTGGGTTTTCAGCGATGTTTCCTCATTCAGTGTTGATAATAACGGGGATGCGGGGAACGTTTGAGGACGAAGTACCTCGAAATATCACACAACATTATCCTGACCCCCGACGAGCTTCGGGATTGTTGAAATAAGGATGATCCGTCACGGAAAGAAGCAAAGCGGATCACCCGTGTTTTGGAATGTCCGACATTTGTTTTTCCTTGTTTCTAATCGTTGGCACTGATATATTATGGCAGAGCAGGTATGCATCCGTGCCATACCAAGCGCATCTGCGAGGTCACATTAGTCTTACCTATATCCTTCCTCAGCCACAGTGGGTTACGGTTCCATCTGGTTTGAGGGAGATGTCATCGGTTGAAACATCATCCAACAATGGCTTCTTCGCAATGACCAAGCGTGCGGAGGCCCATTCTGGAAGATGGCGCTGCCCACAATCATTGAGGATGTCCCACCTTCCCGAATCGAACGCCCTGGATACTTTTCCGAATTGAAAACGTTTGATAAGAGCACCACGTCTTAGCAATCGGAAGCTGTTCGTTTGGGGTATTTCCGACATTTGACTTGCTCTATTGCTGAATGAGGTTACACTCACTTTGCTGGCGCTCGCTCTGAGACATAATATGGGTTGAAACAACATAGCAGCTAGCACTTGTGTTCTATAATTCTAAGTTCAATCAACCGGGTGTGGTGTGAAGTGGTCCTACACGGCATGGTTCCTCCTTTCCATACCATTACACTCCCAGCGATTAGAGACAGGCTCGAGCAATTCGTGGTCTTCCTACCCTGTGCAAGTAGTCCTCTCCCAAGCTACGAGCGCTAATGGCTGATTCTGCTCTCCTTCATTACATTTCTTCATCCAGAGCACATCCATCCAGTAGCAATCCATCTCGCAAGGTAAGACTTGTTCAACTCATTAGGGATGCAAATTTTTTGCAAAGGTTTGACGTGCATCCACCGTAACTAAATTCGCACGCAGTTTCCAGAATTAATATTCTGTTGCAAGTTTTGCACCACTGTTTTTGTTGTTTTTCGTTGCATTGGGTGGCATCAAGCACTGGAACATGCGAGAAAGCGCCTTGTGAGCCAGGACTTGCGTAGAAACCACTTGGTATCGAGTTGTAAGCTGTTCGAAGAACTCGTACAGTGAGGCTGTGTGAGTCTTTATCGTGATCTTGGAGATTCTTTTTGTTTTTTCCTTATTTCGGGAGTCACTTACCGGCTACTGGTTCGCAGGTGAACCCCACATCCATGGTACTTAATCGCGAGTTGTAAAGACAGGTTTTAGATAATAAGAATCACCCTAATAACCATGACCGCGCCCGGTGAATCGCTGAAAGGGTCGAGGCAGAGGTAGAGGTCTAACTATCTTAAATAGGATTGGAAACTTAAGGCAAGGGTGGAAGTGCTGCTGGGCTGGTTGAGCCTGGCTTGAGGAAAACGCGGACTGGCCGAAGGTATAGTAGTGAGCGCTAGTAACCATGTTGCTAGGTTGGAAGTCTCCCGTAAACCAACGTGAGCAGCAAACCATAGGCGCTTCTGACATTGTCGGATCACACAGTTCAAGGATCACTAAGAATGAAGTAGCGAATCGCGGCAGTCACGACGTACCAGCTGCGCTGTACTAGATCCATTTCGCGGCCCCATGGTCAGGAGAGATCCACCTCCTAAACGTGTATGTCAGAAAGCCAATGGCCTTAGTTGCTCAACTTCACATGAGTCGCTCTTGCTATTTTTATGCTATGCTGTGATGAAATCTGTGTCTCAAATGCAGCAGAGCTTATTTTTCAATTTAATGTTTATCGAGCTAGAAACAAATAACTTGTTGAACTGTGTAAATTCTACCATAATGTTCCATTGCAGATGCGTTACCTTCTTCTTTTTACTGCTGGTGTGGCGCTTGCTGATTTCGTATCTCAAAATTCGGGATACGAAGCTGCTGAAAAGTTACAACCAAGTCCAGTTCCTCCGGTATCTGCTAGTGGAGGGGATCAGCAGGCATACAACACCGACGGCAATCAGAATCCAGAGGCTCCTCCACAGGACCGTCGCCCACCTTCACCACCAGCATCAGTCCAGAGTCCGCTTGCACAGGCGCCTCCATCCTCCCTTCATATACGGCCACCACTCACAGCACCATCTCCACCTGGCTTTTCAGGACAGGGTCAGCCTCCATTTATTGGATCGAATTCATCTGTACAGCCACAACTTCCTCAATCAACCTTCACTGCACCTGCTCCACCTCCTTATCCACCACAACCTCAACCTAATCGTCCAGCATCGGCCGAACCTACCAAAGTACAATCATCTCCACCTTCGTTCCCAACTCCAGGAGCGAAGCCTCTTACTGGGGAATCCACGGTACGTTCTCAGTACTTCACGTTCTGTTCTTGAGGGAAAAGGAGGACACAGATAACGACTCAAATTTAGGCTGGAGACGATGGCGGATACAGGACCCGAGTTCGTGCTCACTGAAATTACTAATCACTTGTAGCTGAGAGATTTTTTAGCTTTTGTTTGTTTTTTTCCGATATTGAATAAAGTTTCCGCGTCATTATAATCGAAGTTTACTGTGACAACACAACGAAATATTTTTGATCAGCTTTTTGTTCGTCGGTGTGATGTAATGTTGGTTCATTTCCCACATAACATGGCACTTATATACACAAAGCATATATCCTACTATATATAATCCGCTAAGTATGTCTGTAAGTGTGTGTGTGTGTGTGTGTGTGCGTCCTGTCTGTCTGTCACGAAATTCATAGCGAGCGTCGCAGAAAAGATAGGACGACAGTTCCAAGAAGTGATATACATGGCAGGACGGGAACACTTTTGGTGGGTGATAGAATGTGATAGCACCTGATAAGATTCGATAAGGGGCCTTAGAAAGGGAGGGTGACCGAGCCCATAGTGCGGGACACAGTAACAGTGGGACATTGGTTCCAAGGTATGATATAGGACGTGGGACAGGAACATTATTGATGGGTGACAGGGAATGATAGCAGCTGATAAGATCCGTCAAGAGGCGTCAGAAAGGGGAGGGTGACCGAGTCCATAGTGCGGGACACAGTAACAGTGGGACATTGGTTCCAAGGTATGATATAGGACGTGGGACAGGAACATTATTGATGGGTGACAGGGAATGATAGCAGCTGATATGATTCTGCATAAGGTTACGTTGGAAATGTAACGCGTCACCATACTCATTAAACGCGGAACACGTACAGGCATTAATTTCAGAAAATGATATAGAGTTGGAGATGGGGACACGGCACGTGAGGTGATAACAGCTGATAGGGGCTGATAAGGATAAGGTTCAGTCAAATTGCTGGAGCCTTTACACTACCAAATTACAGAGTTTTAGTCATAGGGACATTGATGACGGGCGACAGGATCTTATCAATTGATAAGAAAGGATAAGGGGCCATTATCATTACCTCTCTTATCACTATACCCCAAGTATCAAAGGCTCAGTGTGCATACTTTTCCTTTAGCCATCACTTCCCTGATTGCCCTAGAAAATGAACTCATCCCACTATCCTACTATCCTACTATATATAATCCGCTAAGTATGTCTGTAAGTGTGTGTGTGTGTGTGTGTGTGTGTGTGCGTCGTCTGTCTGTCACGAAATTCATAGCGAGCGTCGTAGGAAAGATAGGACGACAGTTCCAAGAAGTGATATACATGGCAGGACGGGAACACTTTTGGTGGGTGATAGAATGTGATAGCACCTGATAAGATTCGATAAGGGGCCTTAGAAAGGGAGGGTGACCGAGCCCATAGTGCGGGACACAGTAACAGTGGGACATTGGTTCCAAGGTATGATATAGGACGTGGGACAGGAACATTATTGATGGGTGACAGGGAATGATAGCAGCTGATAAGATCCGTCAAGAGGCGTCAGAAGGGGAGGGTGACCGAGCCCATAGTGCGGGACACAGTAACAGTGGGACATTGGTTCCAAGGTATGATATAGGACGTGGGACAGGAACATTATTGATGGGTGACAGGGAATGATAGCAGCTGATAGGATTTGATAAGGGGAGTTAGAATGGTAAGGTCACCATACTCATAACGCGGAACACAGCATCACCTAGGCATTAATTTCAGAAAATGATATAGAGTTGGAGATGGGGACACGGCACGTGAGGTGATAACAGCTGATAGGGGCTGATAAGGATAAGGTTCAGTCAAATTGCTGGAGCCTTTACACTACCAAATTACAGAGTTTTAGTGATAGGGACATTGATGACGGGCGACAGGATCTTATCAATTGATAAGAAAGGATAAGGGGCCATTATCATTACCTCTCTTATCACTATACCCCAAGTATCAAAGGCTCAGTGTGCATACTTTTCCTTTAGCCATCACTTCCCTGATTGCCCTAGAAAATGAACTCTTCCCACTAGATAATGCCGATGTCGAGTTTGCCTGAAACAGGAATCTGAGGGAAATTCGAGGAGAACCGAAAAACACGAGCGGATTGCATGCTAATTGAAAAGGGAAACATACATCGCAAGGCATTTCGGTACAGGTAATGGAAACGAATTCTACTCTTTTACTGAGCGATTCATACTGCCCTGTATTGGCCGACTACACATTGTATATCTACAGAGTTATGTATTCTATGGGCGTCATGGCGCGGACTACACCGCTGCTGTAAATAGAAGCGCGTGCTGAGTTGTGCGGGATCCTAAGCCTTGCTCTGTCTGTTACGATTCGATCACTACAGTGCCTTATGAGCAGCGCACTACCGAAAAAGTTCCGTTAAAATTATGGAGCCGCCTGGCGAAGCCAGGCCAGCTCGGCGAAGCCGAGCTCAAGAGAAGGAGGAGAGCACGGCGTCAGCCGTGCGATCCGACTGGTATTGTATTAGGCAACCAAAAAAGTTCGTGCGGTTTTGAAGGTAGCGAAATAATAACATAAAAAACGGGTTAAACTTGGATTTATCCCGTAAAATAATTACCCTCAGCAAGTAATACACTTTCCCATTTAGACACAAGAACATATATTCCATTTTTGTAAAAATCTTGCTTCTGGGAATCAAAGAAATGTTTTAGTTCGTTGTCCAAAGCCACTTCATTTTCAAATCGCCGATTCCTCATGTGGTTGTCCAAGGCCAAAAACAATGATAGTCACTTGGAGCAAGGTCTGGCGAGTACGGAGGGTGAGGTAGAATTTCCCATCCTAGTCGCGCTATTGTTTCCTGAGTGATTCTTGCAGTGTGTGGTCTTGCATTGTCCTGGTGGAAAACCACACCTTTTCTGTTCGCCTTAATTGAAAGTAATCTAAATTAACAAATACACTGAATGACACTCCTTGACATATGTCTTAACATGTATTCAAAGTTACCCTACCACTAGATCCAGTTTACTGAATATACTTCATAAAAGTAAACAAAAAAAACCGTACGAACTTTTTTGGTTGCCTTTTGAAATGAGGGGCATGCTTTAATGCTTTCCATTTTGAAAGCACATCCCATTATCAGTTATCGCTGTGCATAGTATCATAGGGTTCTGTGGTTACTCCTCTGACCGATTCCTCTCTCGGGATTGTCTTCAAAAAATACGTCACAGCCCACGACCACTTACTATTGTTTTTGAGGGAAGAAGACTGTAATATCAGTGACAAATGCGTTAACTGCCGCTGACCACATATCTATAGACACCCACATTCTGAAGCTGTATGGCCAAAATCCAGGTTGTTTAGCGGTTGAGGATGATCTATTGATGAGGAAATGGTTTCTGATGGAAAAAGATTTATGCTTTCATTACTTAGAACCTATATTTGGCTATTTTCTGTATTCTACAGAATGAACCTCACTTGTTTACCTCTACCATGATATCAATGTTGTTTACCATTTGTACATTCACTTCCTCCCAGCTAGGAGTATGGTTCAGTTGTTGTGACGCGGTTCGATGAATAAACATCCGACGAAACCCTCGAC
>MU913673.1:1721-15927 GCA_036418165.1 Cooperia oncophora | reverse complement strand
CCATCTAGAACACTATTCCATGCGCTTACAAGAGTTGACAGGCTTTAAGATGGTGGTTCAACGAGCCTTGCTTCAGGTTCACAAGAGTTAACAGGTTTCATCAGACTGATTTGTAAACCGGAACTAGTGAGGCAGCGAAAGTGCCAAATGCCCCCCCCTCACGTTGCCGAGCGCGATTGTCACTAACAGACAAACAAGTAAACAAAGAAACTCTATTCAGTCTCAACCACAATGCTGTTCACCTGGTTCAATAACCTTTCACTGGCAAGATGTCTTGATTTGTTGTTTGTTTACACAGAGACTCTGCGTTTATGAATAAGTAAACAAATAGGTGAAGAAAGAACTCACTGTGAACTGCAATCCAATCGTCGAGATTTTCGTTGGCTGGTAATCTAACTGCTAGCCGAAGATCTACACCAGAATGCAGTGTAGCCTCAGCTCTTTTATGCAGGTTGTACCTCATCGTCCCTTGAGGAAATCTTTTCTTTGGTCGAAAAGTCTATAAAAAAGCCTATTTATGAAAAACCATGAGATTCTATGTGTGGATAGAAACACTTTATGAAACTGCGATGATCACCTGATATTTGTTTTTTAGAAGAAATTCCAACAAACCGAGCACATCGTGCAGACGACGCATTATGCAAACCCAACCGTAATTCGTAATTCACTTTCGGTGATAAGAATATGTTTTGAATGATGAAATTCGTCATTCTCAAGATAAAACTCGTTTGTGTGAGAAACAATCCCACGCAGTTCGAGGTAACCCTTTAGAGTTTTGAGTAAATCTACTCATAGTGGACCCAATCGCAGTGCACTTTTGATTAACAATATTTACTTCACACATATTTCTTTTCAATCAGAAGTAATAATTCTTGAGTTTTTACAAATAGTATAGAGGAGAACTAGCCTTTTGCTTGTTAACTTGAAGAAAGTCAAATAGGCTGGCCATGTTACGAGCGGTGAGTAGTGGTCAGGATTCTCTAGCGATCAGATTGTCACCGGGATGATAGGCAGAAGTCCATTAAACAATGAAGAGAGCGAGAGTCGTGCCAGAAATCACGTAACAAGGTGAAGAACAGCTGACGCCCGTTGACCGTAGTCGCAGATTCCGCACACGATTGCACGTCTGACGTCGACTTTGCACCGGAAATCGGACACTTTTAGCGCTATGGAGAGGGATGAGAGGCTATTGATCCGGCATCACATATCCTAAGCATCAACACGCAAAAAAGAACCTAACTGATTGGACATATACCCCCCAAATTCACTGGAGAAAAGAACGGTTTGTTTATGTTGACAGGCTCAAGGAAAAGCATTTCGGAATGCACGACCACATGGCGATATTGACATAAATCAACAAAAAAACTAGGGCGCTAGTGTAATGTGGCGGAATGCTTGGGTACGACGCACCCCAGCCACATAAAACCACTACAAATACCTTTGACGCTGTTCGGCTTGGGAGGGGCATTTTGTGCTCTCGCTTGTTCCGTTTGTTATTTCATGTTAATCAACAGGTTACACTTTGGTGAAACCAGGGCACAGGATTCCCCAACAGGGGAGAGAGGTCGTTTCTGGTGGCTGCGAGGAGAGAGGGTCGTATTTGGTCTGCTGTTTTTGATAGTTGATTTTTTTGATTTTGCTTTCACGGCGCTATCTACATATTAATGGGGCCGTTCGCTCTCGTTCGGAGCAGGCCGTATTTTGACTTAAGGCGGATAAACTTGATGAAGAAATTTACCCTCGTGCCCTGCTAACCTTCCGGGTTTTTAGCGTTCTCCGCCCCCTATCCTTCCCGCCCACCCTCGCCTCGACACGCGGCGAATTTGAGAAAGCATGAACAATTAAAAACTGAAACACGAAAAAAAATTGGAAAAGTGGTAGAAATGGAAAATCTAAGATGGTAGGTAGGATGAAAGGGGGTGGAGTCGCCATTTTTAATCTGCGGTTTTCTCCAAAAAGTTTCACGTGTGCTGTATACCCCTTTGCCCGCTCGCCATAATCCGTTGTTGTTCGCCACATCGTTTTTGTGGAATCCCCCACAGGGAGTGTACGTAATATGGACCGCCAGGAGAAAGAGGGGGTACGTACTGTGCTACGAAAAATTTATTTTTAGAAATGTTTATTCTCCTAGGCGGATGATGTAAGGAGGGGGAGGCGTTGGGTTTCGCTCGCTCAGTGTTAGGAGTCGGGTCGCATTTACTTTCAAAAATTTTTGTGGGAAAGTACGGGAAGTTTCGGAAATTTTTTAGAAGTGACAGGAAGTGTGGAAATTCTAGAACTGGTGTAGAATGGGCGGGGGAGGTCGTAATTGTCTCGCCGTGCTTTCTTGTTTCGCATAAGCTATTTACCCCCCCCCTCCTCCCCCCAAACGGTATAACTGAGCCACTTGACCTACAGGACTCCATTTAATGCCCCTACCGAGCCAAACAACGCCTGCTCCTCTTTCAACGTGACTGTCCGAAAACTCACCAACTAATTGAAAAGAGAGAACAAGGGAAAATGTGCAAAAAAAGGTTTCTCTGTATATGCTACAAAACACAGAAGCTTTGTTTCATTCTAATAATCTAATAATCTAATAGTAGGGAACTCCGGGATGAGTGAGGTGGGGTAAGTGACAAGACAATCGTAATATGCCGCCCCCGGTGCGACGACCGCGGCCTCGCACGCGAGGGACGAGTTTTCCTGGCCCACCGTTTGACTTTGAAAGCTAAGGAGCGGGAGAGATCTATATTATTCGGATGCCAGCCGTGCCTCCATCCCCATGAGCTCTGTTGCTCCAATCGTTGAACTGAAGAAGATCGAAAATATGCCGCGCTCCTCCGCATGATGCGCCGCGCGCGACTTCGTGGCAGATTACGATTGTTCTGTCCGTCTCCAGATGAGGTGACGCCGCTCGAAGTTCATTCTCTTTGGGATAGAGCAAAAATCCTCGGTTCCGGCTGAAGGGGGCACTTTGCACTTTGCTGCTTCCCATTGTCATGTCGAGCATTAAGTAGGGACTTGTGAAATCTTATGAGGCCATGAAGTGGTACCATTCAGAATTTGTAGAAATTACTACTTTTCAGCTCTTGTAAAGAGCACCTGTCAACTCTTGTAAAGCAAAGAACACGACAACGGGAAGCAGCGAAAGTGTAAAACATCCCCCCCCCCCTGTCGTCTCACCTCCAACACCAAATCTCGTCGAACATATAAAAAAAATCTACGAACTGTTGCGGTAACGAGGGCACATCATTGGTTGGATATTTTGCTAGTCCGTACGACCCCCATCCTAAGGGGTGGCTTGATACACCCCTGGTTCCCTCCTCTGATACGATCGAGCTGTCGAGCCGAGGAGAGACTACCTTCCACTTTGTAAGGGTTTCCCCAATTTCCTAACTTCTTATCACTCTTCCCAGTTTTTTCCGCGATTTCCCGAAGATTTTCCTTCTTTTTCCTCAGAATTCTGCTGGCGTGCGGGGAGGAGGATACACATGTGAAACAGAAAAATGGCGAAAAGTGAACAACTAGGAGAAATTTTCCCCAACGCCGCAAATTTCTTTCAGAAGGCAAATAAGACCCCACTCCTCTCCCAACAACTAGCAAATACGACCCCTCTCCATCATAGCGTCCGCGAAACAAGAAATTAACTATCAGAAAAATTTTCTCAGACCAAACACGACTCCGCTTCTCCCAGCGATCAAATACGAATCCCCAACGATGATGTGCCCTGGTGGCAACAAAGCTTAACACTTTGAAAAACAGTTTGTGCAAAATTGCGAAAATCCTGATTCAACGAACTGTTGCACAAAATACCGCACCATTTTACACTAACAATAAGAATAGACCGTGTACCATAGGAATATAGGAATAGCTGACATGAATGAAACGTTTTATGTCATTCGAACAGCACTCGCTCGGGGCACGCCCTAATTAAAAAATAACGCGACGAATTCCGATCTTTCGGTAAAAGGCGGAATTCAATTAGATGACGTCACGCTGTGGCTCCTTCAAACGGCGAAATGTATTGCGAGTTATTTTCGTTGTGTGGCGCATTCGATCAATTAGCGGTTCCACGGGAACTCGGCGCTCCCATTGATCCTCATCGCCCGAGAAGTGCAGGGTAAAAGTGATTCGGATAGAAGTCTTTGCCACGCGGTTTTTCACTACAGAACACGCACGATACCAAGAGCCACTTTTATTGAATCGACCAATTTGAGTCCTCAAACTTGGGTAATTAAACAATACGATAAATGAGTCAAAATTAATGCTAAGTTTAAGCGAATATAGTCACAACTGATCAATCTGCACTACAGGCAAGAGAATATGCATCGAAAGACAATACTCCAAATGAGTCAGGATAATGCTACTTCTAAGTCAATAGTTTTGGATATAACCATTAAATCAGACACGAGAGCAAGAGCGTATAAGCCATTGAAATGAGCAACACATTAAAGTGAAAAAGGAGAAGTGAGAAAATACATTAAAATGAGGAAGAAGCTTACAAGAAGTCGATCTGTAATGAATGAGTCATCCCTTGACTTTTATACAGGGGACGCTGGCGCGCCTTGAGCAGCTTGAGATTGTGTTGATAACAGCGCCAGCCTCCCCTTCTCATACAATTCCAGACCATTTAATCAAAGAGTATAAGGTAATGGAAAGTCAAAGAGCCTTAATTACCCAAGAAGAGTCCCAAGAATAATCGCGTCCTCCGCGATACTCCCCGCCGACAGAAAAAAAAGGGGGGAAGTGGGGATTGAACCCGCAACAACCTTCCGTTGAGAGCAAGCTAGGCGTCGTGGACTCCATGTCGTTCGAGTCTCCTTTTGATGCGCAGCACTCTCGTCGTCGAGTTCTCCAAGTCTCTACGTAAATTCTCGAGTCTATCCTCACGTCTTTTAGTTCTATCCGGTAGATCGCAAATGCACGCGTTGTGGCCTGTTTCACCGCAAATGAACGCGCATCCGCGCGTTCCTTTTGCGGCATAGTGGGCCACCGTCACACCACCAGTCTAGACAGGCTCCACATCGTCCCTCTCGCGCGAGTATTTCACGTCGTTCTCTTGTAGAAATGTACGTGATACAGCTGTCCGAGTAGTGGTCTCCTCGCACTTTGCAGAAAACGCATGGCATGGTTCTTTCGTCCTCATTTCGAATCCTTCTACGGAGAAAGCTTCTCCGTGCACCTGGGTCATCAGTCTCGATTTCTCGCATCATCATCCTCAAATCCTCTCGAGCTTGTTGAGCTTGCCTTAGCTCATTCCTGAGTCTCTCTATAAGCTCTTCTTCCGTCTCTTCATCGTGGGGTTGAACCACCACTTCTGGAGCCGCCTGAATCTCCTCTTCGTGGATGTCGTCTCCCACTGCTTCATCAATCTCCACTAACTCTTCTGCGAAGAGTACTTTAAGATCCTGCGGCGTGATGATGTCACTGTCGCTGTCGTCTAATGGCTCCATAAAGGCAATGTTCTCCTGAATGCGAGAAGCCTCGCGCTTCTCGCAGCTCTTGTAAGGAATCCTCCAGATCATGGAGTCGATCAGATCACGAGTTCGGCGACGTCAGCATTAGCCTTATCTTCGCTTTTTGGGTCATCCATGGTTTCCCCCTCGGAGTCTGAGTATTCGTGGTAGTTGGAGTCAACGGGACCCCCAATAGAGAGATCCACGGAGCCGATCCCTGTCGTTCTTGAAGAGATCGTTTGAAGATGATGGCGTTCAAGTTGCTCTACTTTGGAGCGGATGGCCTGGAGGTGTAGCAGAACCTGCTGGTTGAAGTTCAACGTGTCTTCGTCATCTTCTTCCGCCAGTTCGTCCTCGAGTCTATCCAACTTCCAGAGACATTTTTCGAGCTTTTTCAGTTGAGTGCCGATGAGCTGGTCGACCACGGCTCTGTCTGTTGCTACGGCTGGTCGTCAAGGTCTAGTACATTTTGCGCCATCATTGACCTCCATTCCGTTTCTGTAATCGCTCCTGTTGCTATCTTATTAGAGGAGGATAGATGTAGAGAGTGTCGAGTTGCCGATTGACACACCAGAGCAGCTGGACTGTAGTCTCCCTGCCCAGTTCCATGTAGGCAGGTTCACGCATAGAGATGTTCTTCTGGTTCCAGCATTGCTTATCTCTTCCGGAAAGAAGGAATTTCCCCGCTGCCGGCCCCCCGCCCCCCCGGCGGTTCGAGCCGCGAGCCGTCGCCCCCCCTCCTCCCCCTAAAAAAGTCTCCCCGCCCATTGAAGAAGAAGCCCGCCCCCCCTCGTCCGCTCTTCGGAAGGTTTCTATTTGGGTCTCTAGTTTAGTGATAGGGTTAACTAGAGCATGAACCTTTAGACAAACATCTTTAAACTTTAAGTAAAAAGTCTCCTTGGGTGGGAGATATGGCAAAGAGTCTGTCAGTCGGTCGTAGTCAGCTTGGAGTTGAGCGAAGTCTTTTGAATCAGCCATGTCTAAACTAATCATTTTATAAAGTATTGACTGAACCATTAGAGAATATATGAATGCACTGATGAAGTTAATGATTTTTTTCGTGATCATTGGTTCGTCTTATGCCCGCTTCTTTTTTCATGTTGGCGTTTTTAAGTACAAATATTAGTATTTTCACTGGGCATAAGGCGAACATAATTATCGCGTGAGCGAGGAGTCTTAGAAATTTCATTCCTAAGCTTTGTATGAACACATATGTCAGCAGAAGTATGGCCACGACGAGTAGAAACCCGAACAAGACCATTTTATACCAGGAAAGAAAAACGGATATAATGTGGTTGAAGTCTGGCCATGCTATTTCGTGATAAACCGTGCTATTTCCCTGGATAAAAGCTGACATGTGAATGTGGATATTGGTGGTATATTTGAGAATACCGGATAGGGTAAATTTCCCAGTCTTAGACCCACATTTTATAGAACAATTTAGCAGTTGTCGTGCAGAGTCTAGGTGGAAGTGTAACGTTGTTACGGGGGATTTAGGACTGCATGGCACCACAAATGCATGGTTATCGCAAACAACTTCTCCCAGGGTTTCCGAGTGGGAGTGACACCTAACTTTTGCGTGTGCTCCTTTTGAACACTTATAGCAGCCTTGCAGCGCGCTATTAGCAATGAGGCAAGTGTTATTTTCTACGGTTAACGCTGTGGTGTCTACTGTTTCCAAGAATTCGAGAATTACATCCGCACTCACCATTTGTGGAATTTTTGCGATGAGCATGCTGTTAGTTTGCCTTTTCAGTTCCCATGCGGCGGTTTTTACTGGGAGCTTGAGTTCAACTCTGTTAAATTCTTCTTCCACATCAATGGTGGAACAAATGCAATTCGCTCTGTTCTCAGCGGGTGTACAGCGACAGTCTTCTACAACTGAGCAATTTAATGAGCTTGCCTGCTGCCTGGTTGCACAGACGAGGTTTGGAGGGGATTGTTGATCCCATATTGCTGTTTCCTCACCGTTGGTGATAAATTTGTTGTGAGAGATGGAGGTAAGCGTGGTAATGTCAAGGTTGTTACTGTGAGTCGTACTGAGGGAATTTCTACCGGAACATTGGGAGTGAATGCGAGTACATAACGTTTTTTTCCGGTTGGACTATGGAAGTCTTCAAACCATAACTTCCATTTTCAGTTCTTCCGTCCAGCGTGTATTTTTTTTTCAGCGAAACAACCTCATTAAAACTTTGCGTTGGATATGGGACAGCGCAATATACGATAAAATAAGCAACCAGGCTGAAGGTAGAAAGCACATCCGCAATCCCCAGACAGCCTCCGCAGGACTCGATGCAACCTGTTCTCCCTGGGAAGCTGTTAGCCGCTGCTAGTTCCTCAACAAGAGTCGAAGGTGTTGAAATTAGCGCATTTTTCCTCCCCGCACGATCCCATTTTCGGGCAGCGTTTGCTGTCTAACGTTTTGAGTACCGTAGGTCGCGTAAAGTATAAGGTTTCTTGATCGCAGCGCAAATAGAGTCCTTTCCATCGTACTTTTATGTTGGCAATGAGAGATGTCTTATGCGTCACCCTTAGGCATGCTTCTTGTGTAAAAGAATTGAGCTTCAGCAATTCCATGAGTCGAATTTGGCATGTTTCTCCTCTTTCTCCGGATGTGCAAATTGTGGAGTTATGCTCGAGGATATTTACATGCTGACAAGCTCGAACCGTGGAAGGGGATAACGCAGCAAAACATGTTATTATGGCTAGCGCTGCCATAATTCGATCTCTCTGCGATCTATACCGTCGTCCTAGGAGTCGGCGTAAGACTTTAAGGGTACAGCGTCCCATGTTTCGTGCGAAAAATGCTATCACTAATTTCACGCCTTGCAAAAGGAGTCGTATTGGTTTTCCGATAGTCATTGGAACATACAGGAGGGTGTAAAGTGTCGCCACTGTGCCGTATAAGAGTACCATGACTATCGATAGAGCTCGTATTGGTCGGCATTCGGGATTCAAGAGTACAGGTGTACAGAACCAGCAATCAATGTTCTCGCAAAAGTCTATTCCTGGACATCTCGTTTCTATCGTGGTCAGTTTTCCTTTTACATTCCATTTTATGAGAACGAGGTGGTCATGGATCGTGATGTCTGGCGGGATTCTGATTAGTCCTGGTATTTCAGTAACGTTAAAACGCTGACAATAATGTTCCGCACAGATCTCGATCGTTTTATTCCCTGTTTTTGTCGAGACGAGTAGTCCTTTTTCTGTACAGTCAATTGTGATGTCCCGAATTATTGATGCTAACGATATGTTAAGCCATGAAAGGAGCATAAGATGGAATAAGAACCATTTTGCCTTCACTCGAGAGCCCGGTGAATGTGCTACTGTAACATTAACCGGTTGTGGTTTTGTGGAAGGACGCTTTCTTAGATTGTAACGGTGGTGTGGAACTGGAGTTTGGGTGGGTACCTCTTCTGAACGCGAAAGGTCTACTGGGTGTGCTGTTTTCGGACGTGTTCCGTTGTATGTATCTCCATTGGTACCAAGAGGTTCACCGGCCGACGTATTGTTCGCTTCGTTGCTGTGATAAGTTCGACCTCTCTAACATTTCCATCATGACCATATCGCATGTTCGTGACCCTTCCCAATTTCCAGTCATTCCTTGGTAGGATAGGGTCGTTTATAAGCACGACATCGCCTACTGCCGGTTTTTCCTTTCCACATCTTCGGTTGGTCACAGACATCTTATGTTTTTCCCGCAAACTCGTCAGATACTGTTCTTGCCAAATTGTCCAAAACCGTTCTGTCGCTTTACATGAAGACTGTAGAGCCTCTATAACGTTGTCACGCGTCCGCAGCTCTCGGATTTCCGCTGGAGTGTGGTAGTCGGGATCATCCCGTGATATCGGGCTCAGACAGTTCAATGGTAGCGTAATGTTAATATCCTTTTGTATAAAATCAATCGGCCTAACGACAGTGAAGTCTTCTGGTTTATCTCCTAAATATGTCAGGGGCCTTGAATTCAGACAGGCTTCAATTTCCGCCAAAGAAGTACGAAGGTCTTCTATTGATCTCTGGTTCGTACCTCGAATTACCTCGAACCATAAAAGTGATTCGGATAGAAGTCTTTGCCACGCGGTTCACCTCTCAGAGAAGTCAGTAAATAGTTGAATTTTTGTAGCCTCGTTAAGGGCTGATTATGAACATTAGCGCAAAACAGAGTCCAAAAATTCTTGTATTCCCACACTTTCCCCGAGAAGCTAGGTATAGGAATTGCCGGCAATTCTGGTCTTGCAGGCTGTATGGTCCCTGGTAATGGCTCACGATTTGTTTCCTCGGTCCATGTATGGTCTCGCGCCGTTCTCACCCGCGCCTCAGTTTGAGTGACAACAGCGCTTGCGCGATCAATGAGGGTCTGCGCAGTATCGATGTATTCATCCACTTGCTTTTCGTGTTCCTCATCAAGCTTCTCGCCCATAGAGTCTACTGTAGCAGTGAATGCCGACAGAGCAGTAAGTACTAAGTCTAAGGTGCTTTGTATCGCGAAAACTAACTCTTGAGTGTTTCCCATATCTAGAGGTTGCCGTAACTCCATCCAAGTCTGTGTGGGTCGAGCCTCAAAGTTGTCTAATAGACGTCTAAGCGAATTACAGTGGCGCGTCAACAAGCCTTTTTGGGATTTCAAAGTCGTTGTGCCAGACATTACTTAGGAATAATGAACTTCTTTTATGTTCAATTGGTAAAACGGAAAAATGACCAAGAGAAAAAAAAGGAATTGAAAGTGTCGCCCAATGTTTTCCAATCCGAGTCTTTCAAAGAAGAAACTCAAAACTCAAAATGTTTGGCGACAAGAGTCAAACCGAAAATGTGACGTCCTAGTCGTACCTGGTCCTTCTGTGAGTAGCCGATGCACCATAAAAGTGATTCGGATAGAAGTCTTTGCCACGCGGTTTTCACTACAGAACACGCACGATACCAAGAGCCACTTTTATTGAATCGACCAATTGAGTCCTCAAACTTGGGTAATTAAACAATACGATAAATGAGTCAAAATTAATGCTAAGTTTAAGCGAATATAGTCACAACTGATCAATCTGCACTACAGGCAAGAGAATATGCATCGAAAGACAATACTCCAAATGAGTCAGGATAATGCTACTTCTAAGTCAATAGTTTTGGATATAACCATAAATCAGCACCACCGAGCAAGAGCGTATAAGCCATTGAAATGAGCAACACATTAAAGTGAAAAAGGAGAAGTGAGAAAATACATTAAAATGAGGAAGAAGCTTACAAGAAGTCGATCTGTAATGAATGAGTCATCCCTTGACTTTTATACAGGGGACGCTGGCGCGCCTTGAGCAGCTTGAGATTGTGTTGATAACAGCGCCCAGCCTCCCCTTCTCATACAATTCCAGACCATTTAATCAAGAGTATAAGGTAATGGAAAGTCAAAGAGCCTTAATTACCCAAGAAGAGTCCCAAGAATAATCGCGTCCTCCGCGATAATTCTTGGGACTCTTCGCCCGAGAAGTGCAGGGAAGGACCTCATACCCACCTCCCGTTATGAGAAGAGCTCGTGAAGTTGATATTTTCGGGATTTGTCTGTCTCCTGAAAAAGTGAAGTTTTCCTGAACTAGCTCAATAAAGCTCTCATTAGGTGAAACTCGAGGTGCTCCTTGCCTTGGCTCAGTGCCAAAGTGCTAAGATATGCACCAGCTGGAACTAGGTGTCGATATTGCTCTCGGTCCCTTATCGGGGGATGCTATTTACATGCGCAGGGGTTTTCTCGGTGCGTGTGGCTTTGGCTGGCAGCCAGCAGAAGCAGGCGTGCACACGCTCTGAAGCTGCCACCATCCGCAAAACTCGTGCTCTCTCGCCCCACAGACGAATCTCTTCGTCTCCTATCGCGCTGTGGCTCTGAACTACGGCAGATGTGATGAATTTTAGGCCAGCATCCTCCTATTTGAATTCGTTCCTATAGGACTGTCATTCACAGGAGTAGATTTAATTATGCCTGGTATTCTTGAGGCTTAGCCCCTTCTCAGCTCTCGCTGGCTTACTCAACTCTGCCATTCGCAAGGCGCTGAAGCTCTATTATCAGCATGTGTTAGCCGTTTTCCCCGCAAAGAACGACCATTTTGCTGTAGTGTTTTAGAGACAGGTGTGCTTAGGCCTTTAGGTTCGAAATTACCGCTCACTTGACTAGTCAATGACGTCCTATTTTTGCTCTTGAGGTGATGAATCACCTCCTCGCAATCTCTTTTCAAGTTCATCGATTTCATAACAACACTGGCTGGTTTCCGTGGTTATAAAGCCCAACAGCTCCAGCCGTAGCACAGCTACTTCTTGTTACTCTGCGCTATAATTACAACTGCAGAGTGGTCGAGTTTTTTACCGCCGTTTCCAGCAGAGCGCTTTGTGCACAGCGCTAAACTTGTCCAGCAAAGTTCCCATTGTTGCCATATCGACAAGCCTTTCTATTTGTTCTTGTGGTTTCTGATGCTTATTCATATTTGAATTTCTTTATCTTTCCATTTTTCAAAAGCCATTGAGCTGAGAGGGTAAATGCGGCCCTGGTTTCGTAATTGATAGCACACTCGCCTTGAGGTGCAGGTTCGAGTCTCGCCTGTGGTCTGTATTTTGCCCACATTTCAACATTCCTGTTGCAACTTTCAAAGCGCGAACTGCGGCGTTAAACAGCAGTCATCATACTAGAGCTACTTCACTACTTCTCAGCGTGCTATTTTGATTGCTCGCTTGTGGCGCAATCCAGCCTAGGCAGAGTGTTGATCGCTGCAGGTGCAGGGGAGTGTCAATAGGCTGGGTGGCGCGACGCCAGCGGCGCCAAACCCAGCCCCTGTTGTTGCTGGCCCTTTTTAACAGTGGGTGAAGCACATACTGGTGCCACGTAAAATCCAGACTTCTCCGCCCCCTTCCCCGAAATGCCCCTCATCTGCAGAGAATAGGATTGTACATAGAAGTTTGTAGAAGTACACAGTTTGGCAGAAATGGGTATGATTCGACTGTAAACAGGCAGTCCATTGCAGAGCTCGCAAAGCATGCAACACCACTTTTTTCGGACATTTTTTATGAGACGTAGACGTAGTCGACGGTCCAGAAAAACTCTTATCCTAAGGGAGAGAGCTTGGGGGTAAGTGATGTGGTCCACTTAGCTTTCGCTCCTTTCCCTAAACTTCGGCAAAGACCGTTATCCATCTTGCTCACAGTCAGACTTTACTGTTGTTGACAAGTCGCGCGGCAGTGCGGAGTTGTCCCTTCTCTCCCAAGGATACGCCTTGAGAGTGCAGGCGAGCAGAGTTCGCGCAAGCCTCGGGAACCAGAAAAGCGGACTTCGCACTGCATCCCATGGTCTCTTCCCCTACTGCAGTGCGCACCATGTTTCTTCCCACCTCTCACTACTTACTACCGGCCCGCTTGAACGTATTTCGGAAAAAGGCCTGGAAACGTAGCCGTAACACTTTGTTCATAGGTTCAGACCCTTTATGGATACCCTCATATCCCTACAGCGCTGACGTGATTCAATGTGGCCGGCGCTGCATGTCTATCAACGTGATGTGGTGGGGGAGAGGAAGGAGGGGGGAGGGGAGGAAGGTGAACACATGGTTCAATTGCTTTGTGCGAAAATTTCTGGATCGATGTGCCTTTGAATGAAGTTTCCAACTTGCTGAAAGATGATCCGCGATCGTGAAACTTGAATTTTGAGCAGTTCCCTGAAAACAAACTCATGGGGGTTCGGATTTGTCTTTCATCAAACTTCAATTTCGGGTTAACTCCCTCTATTTATTCGGTTTCTTTCTTCTTTCTATTTATAATCATGCGATTTTCGCCGTAAGCAAATAGCAGACATACTGAGCCGCCGCATGACTTGGCTGAATCACGTTAGCACCCTCCTGCTGAGGTACGAAATGGCACGAGGTTCATTCCCCTCCATTTATTCTATGTTTTTTCTACACTGTGCGGCATTTAGCACAGAAAGATTCGAAAAAACGGTGGTGTGTCAGGAACGTGACTAAAATCATTTGATTTTGCTGTTTTCGTCTTTCGGCGTGAACTTAACGTGTTCAGAAATGCTTAGGTTCGGCCCAAATACTAATAATAGGGCGGCAAAGTACTGAAGAAAAAAATCGGAAAGAAAGAGGCCATATTCCCAAACCAGAAATGTCCGGTATGGAATCCCATGCTATACCGCGTTTGTACACGTATAAGAGAAGACTGGGCGTGGTCGGACGAGTTATCACTGTTTGATGTCAGTTCTTTCTCCTTATGACCTCATTTTACCATGAGAGGGGATAGTTGGCAGTGGAATGCGCACCGCCAGAGAATCTTTGAAAATGGAGGTTGGGCGTTGCGGTGTCGGGCGGACGTGGCCTCGTCGTGAAGAGTCACGCCTTTCTGGCGTGGTTTGGGCTGCGAATGTAGTGCATCTCCATGCTTGCGGACAGGACCATACCATATCTGAAGAAGGCATCTGAACATCAGAGGAACGCGGAGCGTGCCTCTATGTAGAGCTCGAGGGTGAGCGAAGCGATTTGTGCAAAAATGGTTTAAAAATGAAGCTTCAGGCATTCGAACATTGCGTAGCTTTACTAGTTCATACTAAATCCCCACTCTAGCCAAACTGCATCAATTACCACCTGTATCAGCAAACGGGCCCGTTGTGGATTTATGACCAATTATATATTACTGGGGTGGCGAGCGGTGCTGTGGCTGACAGACGAGTCTTCTCCGGCCGTCAGAATATGAGCGCCAAAGGGCAAAGGAAATTCTACATTACTCGAATGATATTTGTCTTTATATTCACATGA
>MU913672.1:0-17760 GCA_036418165.1 Cooperia oncophora | reverse complement strand
ACGATCTTTGCCGCTTTGGGCCAGTGAGTGATGGGAGAAGCCTAGCCTGCTGACACACCCCGACTGATTTCAGTGATAACGACTGCCCGTCCTGGAAAAAACCCTTAGATTTCAAAAGGGAACCTTTTTGCAAAAACTTGCCACGCCATAACAGTGTACTCATGCACACAAGGAATGCACCATTTGGAACAGGGGGATCGGTCCATCTGTCCTGGAACGTCTCCTCAAGCGTGGGAAGATAGTCCACACACCGCCCTTGACTCGTGGTTCTTCTCCTCTTCCAATACCGAACGCTGCCCGTAAAGACGAAAACGAAATTCGTAAGCTAACGTGGCTCAGGAGAACCCTTGTACGTTGGGACCACAGCCATCTGCAACTTTTGCACCAAAGTGAACCATCTTACTGGAATGGCACCAGATTCTCAAGTGTGAGACAACAGCTTAATCCCTGTGTTCTAGGGATATAAAACCACAGAATTTCGCGGTTGGATTGGGTGAACAACAGAAGACCGTATACGTTCTTGACTTTGGTATCGCAAGGAAGTTCACAGTTGGAGATACGAAGACGGTGAAGTGTGTTAGCTACTTTACTGCAGATATGAACAAAAAAAAACAAAAATGAAAAAGAGATTACGCGCTCGCTCTTCGGCTTTGGAGGAGCATTTTGAACTTTTGCTGACAACAGTTTACGATCTCATCAGGGTGAGACTTGTAAATTGTTGTGAAGCTGCTTATTTGGACAAAAGTGCCACACTGGCCACAGGCATTTACGGGTCTTTACAAGGTGGCCTGTTCATGTTTCTCTGACTACCATTGGATGCCCCCACAAAGCCAAACTGCGCCGATTTTACGTATTCAGAGCACCACGTCTTCGTGTAAAGTTCATCGGTACCATCCGATATGCATCGCGAGCATGTCATAGATGCGTAGAACAAGGTCGAAAAGACGATTTGGAGTCATGGATTTACATGGTGAGCGAACGGATCATTTCGTCTTTAAAGGCACAGTGCACGATTTTGTGGTAAGGGTCCATAATGAGCGCAGATGAACAGTCAGCTGGGATGTGCCGCCCTGGTCGAGTGAAGTGGCATAGTAAGAGTGCTGGAACCCTCGTAGGGTGCTCTCCACCTCAGGGGCGTGGTCCCCGCCCACTTCACAATCGCTACTTACTACGATAACGCAGTACTAGTGAGGAAGTGATGAAGGGAAAATAGTAGCTGAGTGAGGAGCTGCTAGCTCGTAAAACCACGTCAACAAAGAAGAAACCATCTGAAGACGTACTATCTTGGCATAAGGGGGACAAAAGGGCTAGCCAAAGGTACTGAAGACTGTATGTTGCAAATTCAAACAGATCTTCGGAATTTCGATAAGTATTATGATAGAGGGTATTACATGGAAACGCTTACCCGATCGAAATCAGGTTGTACGCTTCAAAGAAAAGTTCTTCGCATGTAGACGTAAGTGTACGATCTTTTGAAGACGATAAAGCAGCGGATTGCGATACCAGTACATCGCTGGGGGAAGGGGGGAGATAGAACACCCTATTCTCGTGAAGGATGATAGGGTCCGTGTTTTAGCCATCGAGAGGGAAATTTCCGGATTAGTCTTTGCCGTTTTAAAAGAACGCGCTCAACGCCAGTCTCGTGAGAAAGTTGTTAAAATTTCTGGGGAATTAGTAATGCAATTCGGCAGGATGGCATGCAAAATGGGAAGGAGATGGTACCCAGAAATTGTGAAAGGTCCTTACCCCGGAAAGTGAGATTTTGGGAAGTTGTTGTCCCCATGCTGACCCCTCCGTTCCATCCACCTCGTTCTCTCCTGCCCCATAATCATTGCGCCTGTCTTAGGCTGTATTCGTGCTGTGCGGCAGCGTCCACCGACAAGCATCAGCCCGTGTTCGAGCGTTCGATTGAGGTCGAGCGACTAGCCCAGAAAGTAAGATAATCGATCTAACAAGCGGGCATAACGTCTACCAATGCCTACCAGAGTCCACCAGCGTCTTCCGGCGACCATCAGCGTCTGGAGGGACTAGGAAAGAATGGAAATCGATCTGCGCCCCGCCAGCGGTCACAACCAAGCGTCTGGAAGAGTTTGGGCAAAGTGGGGACTGTACCACTGCTGGTAAAAGTAATGGGGAAAGTAGGAGGAGGAGACAACTGGATTAGGCGTCGTGAAATCGTGGTGTGTGCAACCGTACCGCCCTGCTACACAATACCGTACTCCTGGTCACTAGTGGATGCTGGTGGTCGCTGATAGACAGGGAAGACGCTAGATCGATATCCATATTTTCCTAGTCCCTCAAGACGCTGATGGTCGCTGGCGGACGCTGGTGGACGCTGGTAGAGGCTGCTGTTCGCTAGATCGATATCTAACTTTCCTAGCCGCTGACGCTCATGGACGCTTGGTAGATGGTCGGTGGTGGACACTGCCGCAAAGTATGAACGCAGCCTTATTGTCACGTGGTCGATGGGCGCCAGGACTTGAATAGACACCAGACGATCGATTTCGGCCGAAATCTTCGGCATATCGGCGTAAAGGATAGGGTGAGCCTTCAGGAATACAGGCTTTGCTTCCGGCTTTAGTACGAGTTTGGCGTCGATTTGGTGCAACGTCCTAGCTCTGGTGTGAAAACTGCTGGGAACTTCCTTCTCAGATGCGCAGTAAGAGAAGTATTCAAGGTGCTGAGCGTCCTTGAAGATACGTTGCAAGATTGATCCTTCTGTGAGATGACGGAACAGCTGCTCGTGTTGGGCGATCCAGTCCAGGCCCAATAGCGATGGCGTGTCGGCTACGTAGCAGGTACCTCGTCCTCGGTGACCATCATGACGAAGTTGCAGTCGTAGCGTCCTCGAACGTTGATCGGCTTGTTGTTGGCAGACATCAGTGTCAGTCTAGGAGGTTGCAGCTTCGGACTACCAATACCTGAACGTCTGCCTTGCTCTGCAAGGTCACATCTGCCCCAACGTACTGTCTTTCCATCGATGTCCACTGGGCGGTAGATGCGTGATAAAGCGATATTGACATGAGTTGAAGCGATGTCGACGTTTTTGGCAGTTCTTCGCTTCCGTTGCGGTTTCTGCTTCCTCTTCCTCGTGAAGTTCTTGCAGAATCCTCGCTTGTGGACCTGTCGTCTTGCAGTCGTAGCACGTCTTCTTCAGGAAAGGACATTCCCTCGACCAGTGGTTTGCTCCACATCGAAAACAGGGTGAAGGCGGCTCGCGAACACTGCCCTTTTGATTGTGAGATTCGCCATTGTCGGCGTGATGTGGGGCGGCTCGTTCGAGTAGTGCGGCATCCTGGCGAACGTTGGGCCCCGAGGGAAAATAGTTGTATCCAGCGGCGTACGCTCCTCAAAGCGTCGTCTTTCAGATTGCACTTGCCTTTTTTGCGAAAGCACGTGCCACGTGATGTCAGCTCGTAGGAGGCGATCCAATCCGGATATCCATACCAGGCATTTCATGCTGCCTCAGGATCAAGTTAACCGTCCTGAATTCAGCCATTGTGTCGTCGTGATTGACCAGCCCGATGTAGTCGCGAAAGATATCTTCCTTAATTCCGTTGATTTCTTCAGGTACGAAACCGAAACGTAAAAACTGACCGTATTGTGACCAAAGCAGTTCCGTTCAGCATTTGAGGTACGAATTCTTTCAGGAATGTTCGTTCAGAAGGATTGTGCTGCTCCGTGAAACCGAGATACTGACGGCGTCGAGTTTGGAGACGTATAGACCGGCTTTCCTTGCAGCGTCGACTAGCCAAGGTCCTCCGCGATGACGATTCTTTGTTGCGATATTGTCCACCTCAAATGTAGCCGTTGTCGGGGTACACGATCTTAGGCAGACGCGATAAGAGGGAGTTCGTGGCGAGTTCGGTCGTTGTGACAGGAGCTGATGAAGTGGTCGTGACGGAAGAGGCTGACACCATGGCGACTAAGCAGATTCGATCTGAACATTCGGCTCTTGCCTTTTGTCCAGAACGATTTGCTGCTTGCTGGATTAACATCAGTAACGTGTGCCCGGAGTACAGGATCTGAACTGGGTGCGTAGAGTCTTCGGCATTCCTAATTGTGCGGCATGCGTGCTTAACGCCTGGTTGCCGGTTGTTGCTGCTGTTCGTGCGAAGAACACCATGTAGAACGCTTTGTCGGAAGCAATGACTCCATTGCATGGCAAAAACCTGCACTTTAGAGACCCCACAAGGTAGTCATGGCTTGCCAATGCAACGTCGAATGGGCGGGATATTGGAGGGATATATCCCTATACATGAGATGGCCAAAAACATTCATTCCATTTTTATGCATTGTCGGCCCTCGGTTCCGCCCTATCTTAACTATCGCGGAGTATCTTCGGAGAGCATCTGAAGTAGGAGGCTTGCTAGCAGATCAAATTAGTTCCTAAATATTTGAATATTTGCATATTTTATCTATTTTTACAACGTTTATGCCACATAACTGCAGTTCCAAAATGCTACCGTATTGTGCCGAAGGAGTTCAGACGACTAGTTCAATACGTGAACAATTTGAAATACGCTGATGAGCCAGATTATACGTAAGTGTGCTCGATCTTCCCAAATATCCGTTTTGTCCTCAGGTCAGAGTGTTTGAGGCAATCCCACTCTCGTTGTATGGGCGGAGTCAGGCCCAATACTTTGACCTCCTCATTGACGCGCATTTGTGTAGAAAAAAAGCGCGTTGACCAATTAAAAGTTAGACCCGGTCCCACCCATACGACAAACGTAGAATATGCCTTTAGGTATATGTCTCACTCGTTACGATCAATTGCGAAAGAGAACAATATCGATATGGAAAAGAAACTGGACTGGATTGGGAGAACCAGCAAAGAAAAGATGCCATCAGATGACGTAAGTCCTGGAGAATATAAGCTATACTCAGGTGCCCAAGGTTGTTCACCCAAATGAGGACGCATTTGGTCGCGAGAGGGTAGGGGTCGTATATGGACTGGAATTTTTCGTAGTTAGCAGAAAACAAGCTGCAAAGCGGCTATGTCGCGTCATGTCTGTTTGTCTGTGTTCTCTCAGCGAGATAGTATGTGGGATATTTTTTGAAGAAATTCGCTGCATATTTCGTGCAGGAAATCGAATGAGAACGTTGTAGATATAAATTTGACGTTCCTAACGCTTCGGAAGAACGTGTCAAGACTGCGAAATGTCAAGGAAAGAACAGTCGCACTGCCTCCCCCCATAGCCACCTTCTCCTGACAAGCTTGTCAAGCCGAACAGAAATTGTTTATCTTCTTTTTTTCTCAGTTCTATGGAAATTACTGCGTTAACCTTTTTGCATGGAAATTTATTTCATTTAAGGATGACCTCTCATCGGACAACAGAAATACTGGATCGAGTGACAGCGATTCTCAGGAGACAGCTAGAAGGAAAAAGAGGTCACCTGTCCAAGCCAACAGAAAAAAGAGCATCACAACACAAAAATCAGTGGTCCGTTTTCCAACTTGTTGCTATTGACAATCTCCAGCGAAGCAAAACCGCTTCATGTCTGCTTGTCTACACCTTTTGCCAGCATCGCTGGACCCTATTATTTAGATGGCATGACGGGCGCAGTTCGGCGAGGGGGGGGCATTTTGCACTTTCACTGCTTCACTACTTCCGGTTTACAAGTCTCACTCTGGTGAAACCTGTGAACTCTTGTGAAGCTGGAGCAAGCTCGTCTAGCCACCATGGTAAAACGTGTCAACTCAAGAAAAGGCTATCTAGATGGGTCGACACATCGATGGAAGCAAAATGCCCCCCCCCGTCGCCAAACTGCGCCGGTACAATGACATAACCAAGCCACAATAGTAGGCTGCCCTCTTAGCGCCCAAACATTTCTTTTAAAAAAATGAGCATGTGAAAGTAAATTCAGTGGGAATTCCCAAGGGATGTGGTTTACAGTATACCTTACCGAGTGCATACGGCTCAAGTTGTTACCCTAATCTCTGCAAGCGCTGAATAACCTTGCTGAAAGGGGAGGTCAGGACGCCCTGGGGACGGTCGGAGGCGAGAAAGGGATCAGATACTCCAGAATGCGACATGGGCTCCTTGTCTATAGGCTGCGTTCATGCCTTGCGCCTCCAGACATCCTGAGAATCCGGAGGATGCCGGGGTTCCTGTGAGGTTCAACAGAATGTAGGTTTCTGTTAGCGGAAGTTAACCCACGATTCGGTCCCGGACTTTGCTCGGAGTGAATAGCGCAGCTTGCCGCCTGACCGGCTTTCCTCAGAAGAACTACTCATTTAGTCAAAATGGTGTCCATTTGACTGCATAACTGAGATAGTCCTGAAAGTATTGAACTTTTCACCTCAAATGGCTCTGCTAGATTGCTCTGGTTGCGCTGGTGCATGTCAGAAGGGACTGGGTTTGACGACCGCAGTTCGTGGAAAACTGGCTAGCGCCGCGCCGATACCAGCCACATGAAACATTAATCCGCACACATTCTACGATAATCAGATGGGCGAGAAGCTTAGTGGAGATTTATTGTCTTCAAGAAGAATCAAGTAAGCTCGTTCTCCTGTGAGTACTGCATGGTTTCAGACCAAAGTAAAATCGATATCTTATGCCTAATCGATGTCCAATTGTCCAGATGACACACTGATCTCTGACATGAAATTCGTCTACAACTACACTTGTGACTATTAATGCTCGACATGTTTATCTCAGTTTTAATGTGGCAATAAACGTGTAATAGGGCGACAACAATAAAGCATTATTTCATTCTTGTTCGCTGCGGATGCTGGGGTGGGTCGGGGGTGGATGAGTTTGGCGCGGCAGCCCCTTCTCCACCGAATGCTGAAGCGAGCAAGCGACAACAATGGTGGAAAGCGGGCTGGATCCCCGCCAAAACCACCCTCCTGACACGCCTCAAGGCCGAAACGACCGTGACTGCACATCAAATCATAATGAGTGTTATCTGTAGCGAAGAATCGGAACATTTATCAATATCTCCACGCGTGATCAACAATTTTTTGCCAAATTATTTCCAAGTACGGCGAAATATTTGCGTCAGATATAAAAGGACCTATCAGGAACTTTAGATAGGATGTCGGCTTTCTCTCCGATACCACATGAAACTCAATGCAATGCGCGAAGTAAGGTTAGGCTGCGTTTATACTTTGCGGCAGCGTAGCGTAGCGCTTCCAGCGTACGCCAGCGGCAGTGTCGGGGAAGAGGATAGATATCGATCTAGCGTTCCCAGCGTCACCAGCGTACGCTAGCGGCACGCTGGCGCACGCTGGCGTAGCGAGGGCACGGGAAGCATAGCTATCGATCTAGCTTCACCAGCGTTTCTCCAGCGTTTTCCCAGCGCTTGCAGCGACGGGGCTAGAGAGGGGCTAGAGATTGAAGGTAGGAGAGTATTTTGTACTCTCCTACTTTCAATACTCTCTAGCCCCTGTCTAGCCCCGTCGCTGCAAGCGCTAGCGGAACGCTGGGAACGCTAGATCGCTGGTGACGCTGGGATCCTTTCCCCGACACTGCCGCTGGCGTACGCTGGAAGCGCTACGCTACGCTGCCGCAAAGTATAAACGCAGCCTTAGAACATCTCGTGAGTATTGTCCATATCTTGGCGATGGCCGCCGCCTCCTTCAAATGAAGAACGCATTCACTTCCTCTCCCTCTGGATGAAAGGATAGAGGATAAAGTCTTCGCCGTTAATCAATCCCTTTGTGGGATGCGGCACGCATTCTACTTCCATTCAGAATCGTAGTGGCTTATTGAATGCGATGTGGCCTATACAATGACTTGCGGTGGCCAGCCGATGTACAAGTCAGTGTTTTATCCTCCCAGACGAATCTGGTACCAATTACCGTCCTCGAACGGCAGAAGGCTTGGTTGGCCTGGGTGGGATTCTACCCGGATTCCCAGGACCGCGCGAGGGTAATTGGTATGCATGATATAATCTGACCATGCATGCGCGCGGTCGCAGAGGCCGTACTGCATCCAAAACGTGGAAACTGGTCAGTGGCCCAAGAGGCTTATTGTTAGGTGTTCGACCCATGAAGCCCAATAGGTCCATGTCAGACAACGATATAGCGGGAAAGGGACAAGAAAATCGTAACCTAGTGCGTCGCCGCTCGCGGCACATCGCGCGACGGTGCACGGCAGCTTATAGATGTGCGTCATTTCGTTGATTGAAGTATTGAATCTCATGTAAAATTAAGCGTAGGCAAAATTCCGTGCTGATGATATCGGCAGGGCACGCCATCACGTTGTGATCATTTCCTGAAAATACCCCCTCTAATTGCATCCTCAAATACGACCCCCCCTCCCATGCTACCTACCACTTTCCTAGATTTTCCCAACTTCCTACCACTTGTTCCATTTTTCCCAAAAGATTTCCAGTTTTCGTCGAGCGGGGGAGGGGGTATACCAATGTGAAACAGCAAAATTTCTCAGATTTTGCTCCAGTTTTTCCTCCCGAAAAATTTCCAGGTTTTTCCCCCAAATTCTGCTGTTCGAGGCAGGGGGGGGGGAGGTCGCAATCCCTCTCCAAAGAACAACCAAGTAGCAACCCCCCCCGTTGTGATCATCACAACGACTCGAAATTGCCAGGCAGGACAACTCGTCTCGTGAGAGCGGCGTCGCTGGCCACGCCAGCGCATCCTTTCATTCTATAAACCAGTAACTTTGTGTGTCGGTTTGTATGTTTGTATGTAGGTTTGTAGTATGTATGTATGTATGTATGTATGTTTGTCTGTCCGTCCGCAAAATACTTCACGGGTTCGAGTTCGCTGGAGGCGAAAACGACCGCTAGGCAAACCGGTAACCGACTGGGAGGATGTAGCAGTCCAATGATTTGATTGTGATAACAGCCTCCGCTATATAAGACAACCATTCGGTACACTCCGAGCCATTGCACGAGCTGTGGCGTGGCAGCTGACATGTGCTCGTGCGGGGGCAGGGTGGGGGTACCGGGTCGCCCTGCCTCCCTCTCCTGCACGTGCTCAGCCGGAGCTGAGCACGTGTATGGGAGGGAGGCAGAGGGGAGGGTCGCGGGGAGGGGGTACAGTGAGGGGTGCGTAGCGCGCGTTTCAGTAGAAACGCGCACCAAGGGATGAGGAAACAACCGCTAACAAAACTGCAAGCCAATCTATGTTACCGTAACGAACTAAGAAGTTGTTTTGGTTGTGATAACACTCTCCACTATATAAGAAAACCACTACACTCCGAGCCATTGCACGGGTTGCTCGCGTGGCAGTTGGACGTAAGCGCGTGCAAGGGGCAAGGTGGGGGGGGTGGAGTGGCGAGTACGGAATGGGGTGAGGTGAGGAAGGTGGGAGTTAGTATCGAGTGACCCCCTTCTCCCATCCTCACTCCCTTGCGCGTACTCTGCTGCCCATGCAGGGGAAGGAGGCATATGGATTGAATCGGGCAAACTGGGGCCAACCACTGTGATATACTCTGTGCTACTGCAGGAGCTGCTCGCTTGGGAGCTGGACGTGAGCACGAGCAAGGCGGTGGTAAGAACAGTGGCGGCGTAGTGTCCCTATGTTGCATGGCGGCTGCATACCACGTGCGGGGGTGGGTGCCGGTTAAATAGGGTCAGTGGGATATGATGTGGTGAGGGGATACCAGATGAGAACGGCGATTTCGCGATTAGGAGCACATAGCCCCTGCGGCGGTAAGGCGTCTACGGTTGCGACAAGATGGGGAGAAAAATGGATCGAACGGAGGACCGCAATCGGAACTGAACCGATTAATGTTGCATTATCAAATTGTGGTAGCGTTTTGATAGTCATAACACCTCCACAACATAACACAACCATTTAGTGCACTCAGAACCATTGCACGGGCTATTCGCGTAGCAGCTGAGTGTGACCTGTAGGGTGGCTGAGCGGGGAATAGCTGAGGTTAGTTTGGGGATAGGTGAGATGAAGGGGTACCATATTGGCGCGACCGACGCTCGCCTGAACAGGAGCACGCAGCGACTGCGGAGACCGAAGCATCCATGGCTGTCATGAGATGGGGAGGAGAGTAATCGATTATCCATGACCAGATTTTGAACTTTTCATTATGAAAGTGCCCTGCGATCAAGCGCGTTCCTACATTTATTTGATTAGAAGACACCGGTTAGGCACCATGAGAGCATCATAAATGCCTAAGACAGTAGTATCGCCCTGCTTATGCCTTACTTTGTTCCTTTCTTTCACGAGTTAAGAAGTGAGGCTCTAAAGCAGTTGCTTGAGCCCGGCGAAGCTTCCAAGAAGGAGGAGAGCTCGCTTAGGCCCGGGCGATCGCGACTGGTAAGTCATATACCAAGTGCTATGAGAAAGAGAAGTGTTTGTAGATTAATACTAAAGCTGGTTGTTACTACTCTCCATTGTTGTATGATTTCACATTACCTGAAAAATGTACGAGCGCGCACGACTTCCAGCGCTATTACTTCACCAGTTTGGCTGACGCGCACTACTGATGATCAAACCTATTGTATTGATCACTGACAGGATTTTCGTGCAAGTACGCACTATAACACCTGGCCTAATTCCCATGTTTCAAACGGCGGCCCATTTCATCATATTTCACCTTTGATAAGCATTTGCCAATGTCTAGTGCTTATCACATTTATAAAAACACCCAACATTTGTTGGAAGTAGAAAAAGAGCTTAGCGGTGAAATTGAAAGAAAGCATGTTTTCGGTAATCGGATCTTAGTGAAAGGCACCCTCATATGCCTAGCGTTTCCGTAGAGCAGCTTTCACGTATCCCTTTGCTGGTGGTTCTTATCATTCCTCACTGGAAAACATCTTTAGGCTTTTGCTTTTGGGTGAAACTCGAGCGTTTAGCGGTCGAATCAATTTCGACTATCGCTGAGGAATAGAAACATTTGGCTCACTAAGTATTTGCCCATAAGAGTATTGTGAGGCTGCTCTGCTGACCCTTCGTTTCCCATCCTAAACCTCCTACTTGCAATCCGCTTGCAGTCAAACCGTACCTACCGTCGCTGCGGCGCACTTGAATTTAGTCCCTTTCTAGGGCTTTATGATATGTTATCAGCTGTTATCAATTCCTGCCACCCACCAACAATGTTCCCATCCTGTCCCCCCCCCCATTCTTTACGTTCGGAACCAACGTTCTACAGATTCTCCCGAAGGCAACCCTTAGAAACTGGTGATCCCTCTTTAAGAGATCTATAGCGGTATGCTCCAGCTATTATCAACGTCCCGCGCACCACTAATAATGTTACTGCATCCTGTCCCCTGGTCCATTCTTCCTTGCGGACCAACCGTTCCGTCGCTGCTATGACGCCGCGCCTAAATGGAGTTGGTTGACCCCTCTTTCCTAAGGCTCTTTATGGTATCTTATCAGCTGTTATCACGTCCTGCCACCCACCAATAATGTTCCCATCCTGCCCCTATCTTACTTCTTGGAGCCAACGCTCTAGCTTTGCTGTGACGCGCGTTATGAATTTGCTGACTTTGCCTTTATAAGGCCCCTTATGGTATCTTATCAGCTGTTATTCAGTTGGTCCTGCACGCACGCAATGGTGTTCGCTGTCTGACGCCCCTAGAGCACTTGTAAGTTAAGTGGCTTGATCGCTATTTTGAAAAATGTTATGATATTTCCAGTCAGCACGAATACACATAACACACGCAAAACCGACAAACTTAGCGGATTATATATAGAGAATGCTTCAAGGCCGTTCTGGCTCTTATATCGGTCTATTCGGGAAAGGTTGATCGCATCCGATGCTGGATAGAGTGCGCTTCAAAATCTTCTATACTAGGAGATCAATCGGTCTCTTCCATGGAAGTTTAGCTTCAGATGTTGCGTACGCCCCCTCATTCTCAGCATTCGGCTTAGTTCTAGCCCCATGCCAAAGTGATCCCGCCCACAAAGGTGAGGGACATAAGGATGCACAATACCTACTATATATAATTACGAAGTGTAACGATGTCTGTGTGTGTGTTCGTGTGTGTGTCACGAAATTCATAGCGCCCGTCCCAATAGCAGTGAGACATTGATTTCAAGAAGTGTTGTAGGGAGTGTGACGGGAACACTATTGGTGGGTGACAGGAAGTGATATCAGTTGATAAGATTCGATAAGAGGCGTTACAAGACTCACCCGGCCTGAATCAACTTCACCCATTTTGATGTCGCAGCTACGGTCTCTAGGTCATCGTAATAATAAGCGGGTGACAGCATCAGCTAGCTCTTGATTCCAAGATATGATATAGGGTATGGGCCAAGAACATTATTGGTGGGTGACAAGAACTGTAAGCTGCTGATAAGATTCGATAAGGGGCATTAGAAAGATGAGGTTAGCAAGGCACCTCATCAGCGGTGCATGCGTTCCCAGCAAGTGATATGAAGCGTAAGATGGAAACACCAACCGTGGGTGATTGCAGGCGATAACTACTGATAGGACTCGATAAGAGAGAATTGCAGTCGTCGTCGCTGTTCGGGGTGGTTCACGCTACCAAATCTCAGAGATTTGGCGATGAGAACATTGGTGACGGGTGACAGGTAATCTTATCAATCGATAAAAACAGATGAGATGGCAATCCTGCGCCACTTTTTATCAAGTTCTTACGCGCTTCACACAAGATTAAAAGCTCAGGCACATGAAATTTTTTCCTTCGATGTATGTATCAAGGTCGTCCAAATCGAAGTGTTTGCCATTGTTGCATGAAATGGTGTCGAACGAAGAGGGGGGGGGGCAGGGTAGGGCGGGGGTGTTAGTGCGGCCCGAGAACGCGGAAAAATCGAATTCAAAATTCAGTAAGTAATCGAAAAGTTTTTTCGCAAATACTGCCTGCTCTGTGATTGTGTTGATGTGTAGGAGGTGGGTCGAAATGAAGCCAAAAAATAAAAGAAGGAACACAACAACTGGAGTGGGGACGTCCTGTTGGCACAAAGTTTTATATGTACAAGCAATGTTCTCCTTTTCAGTGCCAGTCATGCTTCTGCAGTATGCCCCTTCCGGTTGTTAAGGACTCACCCGGCCTATATCAAGTTTACCCATTTTGATGTCGCAGCTACGGTCTTTAATGATAGGCGCAGCCTCCTCACGGTTCAGGGTCCGCTAGTAAGCAATAAGTTAAAACAGATTGGTAAGATAATGAACTGATGTTGAGCTTTTCAACTCCATTTTTCTTAAAGTTCAACGACCGAAACAGAAGGAGGAGCACCCGGCGTCAGCCGGGTGATCCGCTGGTTTATTATAACTATGAACTACTATCTCTTATTGTTGTTGATAAGTGTAATGAGCTGATTTCTCAAAACTTTCTGGACACCCTAATATAAGCAATCTTGGATGAAATGAATTGAGAAGATAGCCTATCAAAATATTGAATCATTCCCTATCAGTGATGCAATCCTTCGGAAAAAAATTGATGAAAGTGGTCGCTTTCTCAGAATATGAGATAACCACCATCTGGAATTCGAAAAACGTTGATCACTTCTCGTTCTGAGGCATCAAAAAAAGTGCAAAATTATCGGCTGGGCATGGTACGTTTCAATACTTTATGCTTTGCAAAAAGATTAATTTGTCGTCCAGAATGTTTGATTTCCCGTTATCACTGCTGAAACAGTGGGCATCTAGGTACAAGAACGGCGGATGTGCTACTGAAACGTGCACCGCCTCACGTATCCAGAAGTTCAATAAAAAGGCCGGGCCTCAAAGCGTATTTCACCACGATCAGGAACATTTTCAGCATCAATGTCGCTTCATTTGCTGTATTTGGTAGGCTGAAAATTTTCCGAATTTCCCTATTCATCGCTCTTTAGGGTAGGTCCCTCCTGAGCATGAGCCACCTATCCTTCCCATGAAAAAACCTTCTGGCCAGGGTAGCAGCATCGTGATGTGTGATAATAGTGGGTCAGTACACATGGCCCCCGCCCGCTGCAAAGGATGGTTCTTGTAACGACCCTCCCACCGCCTCACTAGTATCTGAATGCGATAACATTTTCTTTAGGAAAATTTCATGAAACACTTCCCATTTAGGGTTGAATCACTTTCCCCAACATAGACAGTGTTTGAGTTCATGCTTATTATATTTTGACGGACGGTAGAATCAGAGCATAAGATTGATTCAAAATTATTTTTATGACTCAATAGTTAGCAAAGCAGTATTTTTGCACGATCAGAACATTTCAGCATCATGTTCCGGATTCTGTACTTGGTAGGTGAAAATTGTCGTGATTCTCCCCATTCATTCGCTCTCTTGGGTAGTTTCACCTCCTGAGTACGAGTACCGCATCCTTTCCGCACGAAAACTTCTGGCACCGTGCACTAGGCGCCCTTGGACCAAGTTCCCATGGTTTCGGGGGTTCTGACCGCCCACAGCTCGATAGGAAGATATGAAAATCGAATTCTATAAAACATTGGTAATCATCACTCCGGGCTCGAAGTAAGTGCCACTGGTAATATTACGACCTCCATCCTGTAGTAAATGTTAATTTTTAAAAATAATTTCAGGTTTCTCTCTAATCACGTGACGAGGAAGCGGTGGAAGGTAAGTCGGACCAAGTTGCTGCCGGCAGGAAAGATTTTTGCGATCCCACGATTCATGCAAGATGTTGCTGATGACCTGAAAGTATATCGAATTTCAGCTTTAAATTCACCACTTTTCAAAAACCAAATTCAAGCGCAACTTTCCAAAACAAGATCCACCACTCCTCTTGGGACAGGCAGGCAAGTTTTCGCCAAACGCAAGATCAGCGCCATACCACGCTTTGATATTGTTTCAAAAACTCTGCATTTTGGACTGGCTGGCCAGCGGAGCTCCGCCCACTGCGAGAGGCTCCGCCCACTTTGAAGAAGCCCCGCACACTTTTCAAAAATGGTGCCAATCGGCAGTATAGACTTGGCTTGCATGGCAAGTGTATTGATGGTCATTAGGAACAAACTTTTCCTGATTTATTTGTTCCGAGCGACGGACGAGACCCTAGCATGAAAAGCAAGGCTCTACACTGCCGATTTGCACCATTTCTGAAAAGTGGGCAGGGCTTCTTGAAAATGGGCGGAGCCTCTAACAGTGGGCGGAGCTCCATTGAGCAGTCCAAAAATGCAAAAATTTTGAAAAATATCAAAATTCCGCAAACAGCAAGTGGGGGGCATGACGGGCGTCGGGCAGAAGGTTCGCGGTGGTGTCTGGCGTGATTTGGTTGGCGAACTGCCTGGTCTAAAATGGTGAATTGGCTTTGGAAAGTGGTGAATTTCGTTTGAAAAGTGGTGAATCTAAAAGGAAAGTGGTACATATTAGCCCCGCCAATGCCCTTCAAAGCGCATTGCCTGTCCAGGGGCAAGCTATTGAGTGCCACGTGAGCTCTTGGTCTAGCAGTTAGAGCTACCAATATCGGCTTCCAAAACCGAGGTGTTGCACTAGTGCAAATAATGGTCGTGCAAGGTATCTCCTCGAAAGCCAAGAGTTAGCATCAGTTTCTGAAGTCACCGATCCTGGTTTTCGCTACAACGACAAACTGGACTTCACTGAACACTGTGAAACAATCAGGAACAAGGCTCTCATTCAACTGCTCAAGCTTTTTCGTGCCCTCTCCACAAAAAATTCTAAAGTTCTTCGCTGAATGCGTACAAAGCTTACATTAGGCCAATAATGGAATATGGTACAACAGTGTTTAATCCTAAAAAGAAAGTAGGTGCACCAGGGGGGGGGGCTGCAGAACAGCTTCACAAGGGAGCTTGCCATTCGTGCGACAGGCATGGACTATCGTATCAGTCCACGTAGCACCGTCCGAAACAAAATTTTCGGACTTCCAACCCTCGAGGAGACAAGTAGGGGCAATGATTTGAAATTGGTTTCTAGAATACTCAACGGTGGCAACAAATTACCCATATTGATTCTTTCTTTCATGTACATCAGCAACAACGACACAGACTTCTACCACGGCTGCCCCCACAACGACCGCAACAACGAGTGTACCAACCACCACCAATGTACCAACTACCTCCACAACAACGGCAACGAACTTGCAACCCACCATGACAGAGGAAATCCGCTGGAAAATTATCGATATGCACAATTATCGGAGGTAGTGCCCTTATTTCACATAGGGTCCATAACCATGCTCGGGGAATTCGCGCTTATTACTTGTTCGAGGCAGAGGTGGTGTAGTGACAAGTGGCGCGCTTACCACTCGCGCCGGGTTCAAATCCCGGGTCGACTCCCGCCCAGGCCAACCAAGCCTTCTACCCTCCGGGGACGGTAAATTGGTACCAGATTCGTCTGGGAGGATAAAACACTTGTACATCGGCTGGCCACCGCAAGTCATTGTATAGGCCACATCGCATTCAATAAGCCACTACGATTCTGAATGGAAGTAGAATGCGTGCCGCATCCCACAAAGGGATTGATCAACGGCGAAGACTTTATCCTTATTTTTATCCTTAATTACGTTTGCTACCTCACCACCTCACCCAAGTTTTCTCATCCGGTATCACCTCCTTCCTCAAACGACGAGACAGGGCCGGATAGATCCCTTGGTCATCTATCAATAATGATAGTCTGTAGCAAAGCCCATTCGATCTTTGAGGAAAAATTCTGCGAAATGGGACTCCCTCTTCCCTAAATGTCCCCTCCATTACGATCCCCGTTCCACCAACGACCCATCATCTTGCTAAATGTTCAAAGAAATTTGCAGTAGAACGGCGGCGTTCTCCTTGTCCTCAGAGCAACTATTAGAGATCGTTTCATAGCAAGGCACGTTCTGCTGTCGGAGAAAATTTTGCGCAATACGACCGCCCCGATGGTGTTCCCAACGTAGGTGCCCTGGTTTGAAGTGCCGCCAGCTAGGGAAGTACAGGGCGCCTGAATGGGATGAGTATCGGAAAGGATTCCTCCCGCACCAGAAACGAGCTCCCCTTCCAGCGATCAAATACGACCCCCCTCCAGCTGCAAATCTTCAATGCACGAAGCGCTCTGCCCACCATGCCGAACTGGGCCTGCTGCCTCATTTTACCACCCATCCTGTCCCTCGCGCCTGACGCTAGCATCCGCGTTTAGCCCGGTACAGCGCTCGCGCGTGAGTAGTCCCCAACGGCACCTCTAACTGTACGATGAACGAACCTATCGCCACACTAACTGACGGGAAAATGAGGCATAGCGTTGAAAGAACATTTTCGATTTCCAGTCTCACCTTTACATTCTATTTTTCAGGTCGAGACTTGCCCAAGGACTGGTACCTAACCGTGCATCAGGTCGAAATTGCCCTTCTGCAATGAATATATACAATCTCGTAAGCTGACAGTGCCTTTTTTCCCTGAGTCCTGCTTCTTGGAACATTCTGAAGGAATCCTTTATTCAAACGGATATGTAGCTTAACTGATGTCAACCTTCACTGCTGCCTTGTGACCATCATCTTGATCATCGATCGAAACCCCCACAATTAACGACCTTACTTAGGGTTTCGTCAGTCTCCGGAAGATTATAGTAAGTTCCGGAAATTTAGGAGGCCAAAAAAGACACTTTAGCCGAGTCGCAATATCAGTAAATTTTCGCAGAACAGACAGAAGACGTGGATACGAGTACATGAGTTCCTCGATAAGCAGGAGCAGGATCTCCAATAGCAGCCAGACTGGAGAAGGCCTATGGAATTCACGTCACCTCCAAACAGCTGCGAAACTTCTTGTATGGAGTCACCCATGGACAGCTACCTGGAGACCAGCACTCTTGATCTGGAAGACCTCCAACATCGAGCAGCTCCGACAACGTCGCTACGGGATATCATCTTCACCGCAGTCGCCAAGGCGCGGGTTTCAACATTGAGCAGCCCCGACGACGTTGCTACGGTGATATCATCTT
>MU913671.1:1813-19036 GCA_036418165.1 Cooperia oncophora | reverse complement strand
CGAAAAAAAGGGGTTTATCAAGCAATGGTGAAACGGCAATTATACCATCAGATAGCGCAAGAAATTCTCTACAGGATGTGCTACTGAGAAGCAAGGCAGAATGAGTTTTTAATCAGCAGTGAATGTACAAAAAATAGGTGCACAAAACGCTGAGAACTTTCCGGACAACCTAATACACTGAAATCATAAGAGAATCAGCATCAATGTGGCATGCGGTTATTTGTGGGCGTTGGTGTCCACATTTGCACCTTTTAGGGCACTACGGCATTCTTGGTTGATAAGCACGATGCGCCTGCTTAGAGGCATTAATGTTCTTTCATGTTCTTTCTGTTCTGCCAGGCGTACTTACCTCATACATCTTGCCGATATATCGTGTCACTTACCTGTGAGTCGGCAGCAGAACCGCTTCGGACTCTTCCTCATTCGAAGTCACTATTGGAGGCCAGTCTTCTATAAGATCTTAGTTACCGCGTTATTATGAGACATTTATCCTCCGGTTCACTTGTGGATTTTTGACCTGGTTGCAGAACGCCTTGAAGGTTTTTTCTGCGATTCTTCTGCCAAGACCTATTCCTTCACTTTGAGGCAGATCGGCCTCGGTGTTTACCCAAGTATACTCTCCCAGAAGTGCAGGTGATCTAATAGACACTCATGGGCTGGTGCAGGCGCCCCCCCCCCTCCCCTGCCATTCGTACAGACTACACAATTTGGGGGGGGGGGGCAGAAACAGTCATGCAGCCGACTGCATTCGATGCGGTGTTCAAAATTATTGGGTAGCACTTATGCAATTGTCACTATGCTTCTACATTAAGCCTCCTCAGAATAATTATGCCTTGAAGACTTCTCACCACCACAATGGCAATGTTCACGCCGCTATTTCTGGCTCCGGGAAAGGTTTCAGAAGTCTAGTGACCACTCAGAGCAACATTTTCAATTGCCTGCTTCATTTTCTTTTAGGGAAGATCTCACTCATCCCATGTCACAATCCCACCAGCAGGCGACCTCTTTGCGACCAACATGAAGTTAGAAAATTAGGCGACCTCTTTGCGACCAACATGAAGTTAGAAAATTCTTATTTATTATTACCCGCAGCAAGCCATTGGAAGTGAATTCCTCCCTGCCTCAGTGATATTGCTTCATACGTCACTTGTGGTCAGATGCATTTAGGAATGGTTTTTCTTCCAGTAGAATTGCTGCTGTGTCGTGGTACGATAAAGGAAGCTGATAACTAACCATCTCCACTAAACCTGTAAATCGGTCGCCCCGGTTGCATCATCCCGGTTTTTCCCGAAGAAGATATTATTTCGGGACAATTTGCAATTAGCTAATAGTGGGTATTGTAGGTAGATGAACAGTTGCGCCTTGCAGGGTTTTTTACGTAGAACGATTCATTCTCGACCTAGGCCAAAAACGAAATCTTTCATCTAAAAAATTTCGCAATGCACAGAAGTATGATAGAATAGACCACCGTACGAGGTTATAGCAAGAGAGAAATTTGATACTTCAAAAAGGTTTGTAAGATCTTTCCTTGATTAGGAGTGGGCTTGTTTTAGAGGCATATTTCACATTTCGCCACAGGAGGACTCTTCACGGTCTTGGTGGTGAAACCTGCGGCCGATACATATTTACTAGTTCAGGCAGAGGGCTATGAGGTATATCGCTTTTCTTTTGCTGTACACCCTCTCTTGTGCACACGTTGCCCAACTCTTTGCCTGATGCCGCCCTCACAACCAGGTCCAGGCACACTACCCTTTCAGTATAGTGATATGAACAGTAATAGAGCGAGATATAGGAAGGGATACACCGAAACATTACCACTTGCTTCTCGTATGCCTCTCTCCTGTATGTAACTATGGACAAGACAATTGTAATTTGCCGCACTAGTGCGTGCATCGAGAGAAGCCGCGCCTGACAGACGAATTATCCTGTCTGGCTGTTTGAATTACGCCGCACGGGATGACGCGACAAGTTACGATTATCGTGTCCCATCTTTGAGGTCACTTTTATGGGATTTATTGCGCTCGAAGAGAACAAGATCTCTGGACACTTCTCCCGAGTTTGTGAGAAATGGACAGCATAGAATTCGTGAATACAATCTGAAGAGGTGTCGAACCGATCACACAATTATCCCTGGCGATATTTTGACTTCTAGTTGGAGTCAAGCATAGAACTCGTGAATACAATCTGAAGAGGTGTCGTCCTGTCTAGTGATATACTCCCACACCTCGAATTCTCACCTGATTGTGGAGAGATCTGTACAGCAAGTAAACAGAACAACGTCTCACCGCCAATACGAAAAAAATTTATTCCAGCATCATAGCAACTCTGCGTATTCCAAAAACGAATTGCTGAACATCTCAAAACTATGGTACATATAGTAACAGCATCACGTATTCTGACGGATGGTCCCTCAATCCTTTTTCTTTTCCACTTTCACCGATTGCGAACAAAATAAGCTGCCGCTTAGTTCTGAGAGTGGGCACTTCAGAAGGGGTGCTCAAAGTTCTTAGAACAACACACTTCCAATGGACACACCCTTCTGCTCATATAGGAGGTCGTGTTTCGTGAACCCTGTTTCGTGAACCCCGCATTCACTCACTGGGAAAATACAACAAATGCCACAGCAAGCAATGAAATTTCAAGGCAATCGATGAACGAAGAAAAAATTTGCTCATAAAATGTATTCATTCCAATATCTTTGCCGCTGATACAGGGTCTCCTAACGTAAAACTATCCAACTGTCTCTACATCAGGCAACCTAACGAACCGAGCCTTAGTCACCGTACCATATACAAACAATCCAAATTGATGAAACGAATACAGAACTAACCGGGAGCTATAAGTCAAATGAAAGATGGGTTTTGATCACAAGATATCATTTCAAGTTCAGATTAAAAGGTGAAAGAAGTAAGTGGAAAAAAATTGCGCTATAAGAAGATTAGGACAGGAATAGATGTTATGCATTTACTATCAACCCACTGCAACTCAGTTAGAAGACAACATTACGCTTATCCCTTTGCTTCCCGCGGATCTGATTCCTATACTTCGACGCTGCATCGTGTGCGGCCATCTAGAAAGAACGGATTACTGGCAAAAATGAAACTTGAACTCCAATAAGTGGGCGGAGCCGTCGGAGGCGGAGTCGCGTGCAACAATGGGAGCAGCTCGGCGACGGGGAGAGCATTGTTCTTTCACTGTTTAACTAATTTCGGTTTACAAGTCTCACGCTGGTAAAACCTGTGAACACTCGTAAGTTCATAAAATAGCTCTCTAGATGGTTTGACACGTCTGTGGGAAGTAGCAAAAAAGCAAAATTCCCCCTCGTCGCCGAACTGCCCCAACAATGTATGTGCAATATAGTGGAATTACGAAAATTCAGTGTAACTAGGATTTACAGTGTATAATGTGTGTAACGTAGGTGTAAATTATGTACAAAAGGCATACGTAGGTATGAATTATGGCAAAAGCGGGAGTGGCTATCCAGGGCGGGCTTACATTAATGTCTACTGAGCAGGGAACAATAGTACACTTCGCGCAAGAATGCGAAAAGAATGCTTCTCGAAAGATTGTCCGCAGTTTTATATACAAAAATAAGACTGCAAATAAGGTGAGTTACAGGCAAAGGTCAGACCACGGATGAGAATCGAACACGCATCTCCCGCTTACCGGCGGCGCCTTATTTATTACGCAAACAGCCATTGAGCTGGGAGAGTAAGAGCGGCCCCGTAGCGCAATGGATAACTCAACCGCGTGGTAAGCGGGAGATGCGGATTCAAGCCCCGTCCGTGGTAAGATTTTGCCCATAACTCAGCACTCTTTTGATAACATACGGATCCCACTGTTGTTTTAAACAGTAGTTATAAAACTAAAACGTCGTAGAAAATAAAACTGACAGAAACTGGATTGCATCGCGCTTACCTTCGCAAACTTGTTAATTTTCTCGTGCTGAGTCACATCTTGAACAGGTCCCAAGTCGAACAATTCACGCAACAACTCATTGTGCTGTAACTGCCGCACCATACCACCATGGAGGAGCTATAAACACCCGAGGTGAAATACACAGCCACTTTCTACACATTCGGAACACACCTCGCAGCAAAGGTCATACAGTAATTTGGAGGCGCAGGAATCCAGCACCAACGATTCACGATTAAACTTGACTGTTATTGAAGGCGTATCTTTGTCTACGATACTCGAGTATACTTGCCTTAAAGAGAAATTTTAGAGGAATTGACAAACTAAACTACTAAAAGAGAATAGCGTCACCTGAAGGTAAACCGTTGAGCACGCTTGTCCTTTTTTGCTCTGCCTTTTGAACCGTCGCTACAAAGCGCATGAAGTAGCTGAAATAGGAAGAGAATTCATTTATCTATTACATTTCAGAAGCCGAGTCGGAAGTATCAGTATGTGTACCTCAACAATCTGCTGATGGTTGGGCAGCCGGAACCCTGGACGAGTTTCTGCTCCAAGCTCGTACAGAAAAGCAAGCGCTTCCCCTGTAGCGATACGAATATCTAGCTGATCGGCTTCCAGAAAGGCAGCCAACTTTGCAAATTCACCAAATGCAGAATTTAGTGTCGACGCATCAGTGTTCTGGAATATTAACGTACTTCCCTTGCCGGTCTTCTTCATTGATCGCCCAAATTTGTTTAGATTGTATTTTTGTGCTTCACTTTTATTCATGTTAGAAAAAAAGAAACGCACTTAAAATGCCTCAGAAACCGCGTAGAGTTCAGTGTAAGGTGGAAAATGTAAGTTGCTACTACTACTCCTTCCAACCGATACGATCTGCTGCCATACGTACTACTAGTAGACCAGAAGGATGAGGAAGAAGTTGCATATTCTCGGAGTTTACCCCAAGCACTTTTACCATCACATCAACACCCCGCAGGTAACTGCACAACATTCGAAAAGTGAGATACGGGAATATTTTCACACCCTGGTTCACCTTGTCAGGCAAGATTATAAGTTCAAGAAAACGGACAGAATAAAGTAACCTCCAAAACTGCGCGTGCAACTGAATGCGTTGGCTCCGTATATGCACACATCTGGGTGCCTACGCACTTAGCTTTGCGTGCCGCTTGCTGTATGTGCTGCCTCTTTCCAAAAAGCGAAAAGGCTTGTAGCATGCGGCACTCCGGCCCAAGGGTTTTCACCCCCCCCCCCCAAAGCTTCGTCACCTGCTGATGCCATCCTTCGAGAGAACAGTCTGTTCGCTCACAGCATCTGGAAGTCCAAACCAGCAAGCGCTTACACCTTAGACCAAGAAGAAACTCAGCAATACCTGCAGTAATAACGTCCAGCTCGGTAAAGCAGTAGTGAACAGCCGTGTTCCCTGGGCGGTTACTTTTATGCCTGCCCATGTTGAACGCAGTGCCTAAAGAGGAACAAGAAAAACGTGAGAAAAAGTGAATGTGGCCCCAAACCTCAACAGAAAACACAAACCTTTATACTAGCAGATATGGACTCGTCACTTACAGAGGCAACGTGACTAGTAATCGCTATGGAAAGAGCGCACAATGCTCGCAAACCCTCCGGTCTGGCCGGGTCCGTAACAAGAGTGCGTAGAATTGCCAGTGGCTCCTCCACATCAGAGCTCATTTGTTCACCTGCATGAGCATGAAAAAACTTGCTTCCATATGTTCGATAACCTATCTCATAAAGTCAGAAGGAAATGATAACCTAATTGAAGCGAAATGAGAGCAAGAAGAACTGCCGACACGCCTATTTCTTCGTCTGTCTTCTTCAGATTCTTCGTGATGAGTTCAATAAGGGTCAACCTCCACTTCGCAACGAAATCCGGGACATACTGAGCACACAGTGCCAGCTGAATATGTCTCAGTGCTGCCATTCGTATTGAAATACTACAATATCCATTTATTTCACTTTTCCATGTACCAACATTCTGTGTTTTTGTAGTATAAGCAAGAAACAAACTTTTTGTGGCTTGCGTTCTCAACGTGTTCGGCAAGGGAATCGAGGAAACTCGGAGCGTCAATATCTTCCATGTCATCCCCTAAACCTTTCATTATAATAAATCATCAAATTCCCACTGAATACGACACACCCTGTACACTCTTCATATCATCATCGACTGTCATATGCGACGCAACCGACTCTTCGCTTTCGCTGTCTTCTCCACCTGAATAAGATCACAGAGAGTATAGTTGAAGGAAATATTGCGACTGTGTTTACACCTTGCGGCAGCATGCTAGCGTCTATTAGGGTTTCGAGCGACTAGGAAAGTACAGGCATCGATCCAGCGCCTTGGCGTTCACCAGCGTTTTGTGCGTCCGCCAGCGTTTTCAGCGGTGATCGATATCTTTCTATGTCGTTCAAAAGGCTTCAAACACTGATGGATGCCCAAGACGCTCGATCGATATAAACACTTTCGTAATCGCTCAAAACGCCTGAAACTTTGACAAAACGCTACCGCAAAATATGAACGCTTTTTTAGTGCTCTGAAAACTGAGCCATCTCTGGTCCATAGGTGTCCTTAGTGGGGGGAGGGAAGCTGATAAGTTTGACAGGTGGTCAAAGGATAAAGGATATAGTCATTGCCGTTAAAGACAGCTCCCGCGATAAAAGTGTCAAGGATAATTGCTGATCAATTATGAAACAGTAGCTGATAAGTAATTCCTCAATGAAGGAAAAAAGAAACAAGAGCCCTCAAGAACACCATAAACAAAATCGCGACCTGACAGTCACACCTCCCTGCGGTCTCTGTGCAAGCCCTGGCTCACAAATCACTTTGTCACATCTCCCAGTAGTGGATATCATCGAATGCGAAGAAAAAGAAAACAAAAACAACAGAAACATAGAGGAAAAACTCTTGAAAAGAAAAGGAAACATTTAAAAAGCCGGCGTCCGAACTTAGGGTTACGGTAGCGAGCATGTTTTAGTGTAGTGAAGTGCGTCGAGCTTTTGCACCACAGAAATTGCATCATTCGTGATTTTTACGCGTTTTACCTTACGAGATGGGTTGCTGTTGACTGTACGTGCTCCCAATGAATAAAATGTGATGAAGGAGAGCAGAATTATTTACGAGCACGAGCGCGGTCAGCAAAAAATACATGCAGTTCCGATTAATGACTGCCGTCCCAACAAGGAACAACTGAGCGGCTCTCCGTCAGAGGGCAGCTAGCTAGTGAGGCGGTCCAACTGAGCAGGCGTTAGAACTAGAACTTTGAGCGGTTCTAGCTCGCTCCTCGCTCGCTGAGGAGTCGCGAGAGTGAGATAGTATCTAGCTTGGGGGCTGAACTACCTGCCAAGGAAGGACGACCATGTGCTATTCAAGCGCAGGGGCTGTCTTTAAACAATCTCGCTTCGGGATGCGGCGTGCACCTTACCTCCATTCAGAATAAAAGCATGCTGATCGCGATGGGGCCTATACAATGACTTGTGGGGGGCAGCTGATGAGTCAGTATTTCTATCTCCCGACGAGACGAGTCCAGTTTGCCGTCCTCAGAGGAAATAAGGCTTGGTTGGCTTGGGCGGAAGCCGGTACAGGATTTGATCCCCTGGACACTACTTCACCCCCGCCTCAAGAAAAGGAGTAGGAGTAAGGGGTAAAAAAAATCGTCGGCCTATATCATCTGAGAAAGAAACAGTAGTTCTTCCGCTGGCCCAAAACACCTGCTTCTTGACCAGTTTCTAAGCAGTCCACGCACGAACGCACGTCCCGCGATCAAAAATGGTGGGTACTGGGACTCGAATATTAACGTGAAGGTGGTGATTGAAAAGGCGAAGAAACCTTCCAAGAGAATAAGTATGCTCGAATGTTTTTGACACTAGAAATATTGCATTTCTCATACCTCTTCGTCTACGTGACGGTCCTGAGTACGAGTCTTTCTCTTTATTCTTGTTTCGTCCTTTCCCCATTTTGCCCTGAAGGAAGACTTCCATTTAGAAAAACATAAAACAAAACAAGATGGAACAATTTGACACGTAGACGTAAAATGAACGTTTACAAATTTAATCAATAGCAGACATGAGCAGCCATAAAGTACAGTTTAAAAAAGCTGAAACAAACAATCGCATTTTTCCAAATGAACCATTATCCATTCTTTTAATCTAGGCATGAAGATGTTTGCACAGATAAGCCATGCTAGTGATACATGGAAACCAGTAAAGAATGAACGATGCAAAGACAGAAGTAAGCTCGTCAAGAAGTGGTAGGGCTGTAAGATCTGACATTCCAGTGACGAAACGATCGCTTAAAGTCTGCACTCCAATCCCACCGAGAAAGTTGGATGAAAAGAAGGACACTTTCTTCCGCCACCTCTTCCCCCATTCCGTATCCTACCTTCCATCTTCCTAAATTTTCCCCTTTTCCTACCACATCTCCATTTTTTATTAGCAAAAAGGAATGCCACTGAGTGAAGGAAGGAGGAGACGATGTACAGCGTAACCGAAACAGGAAAAACAACAGTACAGTACATATTCCTCGAAGGCGAATACGAACCCCCCCCCCACCTTGCTGGGAATCTCCAACGTACAACGTGCCCCGATGAAAAGCCTTAAAACATAAGACAGCGGAGAGAACCTCATCAGTAAAAATGAGTTGTTCACGCAGTCCAAGAAAAGCCGAATCGAATACCTGTGGGTAGTCTTGGACGCATTTTGGACTTGATGCCACTGGGAACGAAAAGCTGGGTACCTTCGTTTTTTGTTGTCTTTCTAATGATCACTTGTTTTTTTAGTGGCTCAAAGCTGAATAAATGCTTTTGAACTGTTGAAACTGCTATTTCTTGTCGTTCCACCCTTATCGGTACTGAGATTATATCCAAATTTCTGAAATGCTGTAGGTTACGTAGTTTATTTGAACCTAGCGTGTTCCTTTTTTGCACCTTCTTAAAGCGGAAAGCGACAAAAACTAGCCGAAAGAAGTAAAAGGAGAAAAAGGTCGGCGCTACGCAAAACCTTCATGACGGCTAGGCTGCGTTCACACCTTGCGTCACCGTCCTTCGCGTTCGCAGGTAGTTTTGCTCGAGTGAAAAAGTGCTCGCGAGACGCTGATGTACGTTTGTGGACGCTGGCGTTTGCTGGATCTATGCCTGTACTCGTGGTCGCTGCCGGTTTTAGACATTGGTGGACGCTGACAAATATGAACGCAGCCAAAGGCTTCTGTTAAATGCTTTCGCTGCGAATGTCCAGAAGTATTTTCTCATCGATCTACCGTCCCAGCAGTTGAAATGAGACGGAAAAGAAGGGTGAGGATAGGAGGAAGGAAAAAAATAAGGAAGAAACGGGCTGGCGCCTCGCTCAATCTGTCCTTCCAGACATGCCCATTATTCCTAACGAACTAGACTGAACGCACAACACGACCGAAAAAGGGAAAGGGAAAACAGCGACGGCACAGAGGGAAAGTCTGATGGAATAGGAAGCAAACAAGAATGACTGAAAGATCAAAGGTCTAGTCTTGTTCACCACAAAGAAGCGATTTAGATAAGAATGTTCGACAGCAAAAATCAATAAACTTCCTGAGTGCACTTGGTGGGGCTTCAACAGTGAAACAAGTTTTCTCTGACATCGATCTAAACACTAAAATTGCGAACTGCGAAATATACTAACCAAGTTACAACCAAGAGAACGACGAGCGTTTCAAATTTCCTTGCGGGAATGGCACAAAAAAATATCCACGTATTTTGAGAAACAGAATAAATACGATTTGGCCTGTGCCGCATTATTGTGCAATAAAACAAGTTCCACATCTCATTACACTTTGTAACAGAACGAGCATCCATTGGTTGGAAGACTACATCAATCAGTTTCTGCGAAGATAACAGAACGGTGTTGACTAGACAGTTCAAAGAACGAAAGAAAGTAAGCTAGGTGCCGAAGGTAAGGAATATGAAGGAAACCCCGCTTTTCCAGAACAGATCCACACGAGCAGATGAAGAATGGTTGCTACGCAGTAAAGGACAAGAAACTATGGAAATTCCAAACTGAATTTCTCAAGAATTAACACATTGTCTAAAGATGGAACTCTGTTCTTGGATAGGAAGATGACTAATGATTTTTTTTCAACGTGGAAACAATCTTGAGGAAATTTCTACGACGATTCAATACTGCAGCCAGAGTTCGCGATTGCATCGCTCGACAGGATTGCGGACGGCAGCAATGGGGTCGCTTTAAACCGCCAACAGACCACGTCATACGATGGGGAACCCCCAGCCCCGATTTGGTGGCTGTGAGGAGGGGGTCGTATTTATTCGTTGGGGATGGGGAAATGGGGGAGATTGCATTTCCTCTGAGAAAAAAGAAAATCCCAGAAAAACTGGAAAAAGTAACTGGAACTTGGGAAAATCAAGGGGAATAAGTAGGGTGGGGAAGGAGGAGGACTGTATGAGAGGAGGGATCTGGGGGGGGGACCATATTTTCTGAAAATTTCCCCCAGCGGCAGGATGTGCCCTGATGCCAAAACTGTGCACCGGCTCTGATCAATCCGCCGGTCGTAGGTCTCCTCCGACTTCCTCGCGGCGATGCCAATCGCTGCGATACGATCACGAAGTTGAATACCGCAGTTTGACGTTAAGGAATCAGCAGCGCGCTCTGTATCCTTCCTCAAAAAAGGCCTTAGCCCCTGAGAGTTTACGACCAAAATCGTCGAGAGGTTAGTCCAGAGGGGAGGACGTAGCTTGGTTAGGAGGATGGATATCGAAGGGCTGGTTAGTGATACCCCCCTCCCCCCGCAACTGGCGTTGGCAAACAAAAGAATGAAAGAAAGGAAAGCCATATCAACAAGGTGAGGTGATGGAGTTACAGTGAACTTTGCCCCTGCCGCCACTTTCCAACCAGCAACAGAGGCATTTGGATGCGTAGTTTCGCGTCGACGTTGCGGTACTTCCAGTTTTTCTCGTCACGGGATGAGAAATCTAAAGAAAATTCACGCAAGTGTTCGAGTTTTTTCATAGGACCGCATTCGGCGCTGGAAGATGTAAAAAACGAGTGTGATCCAGGTAAATAAGTATTGTTGTTCGAACCTTGAAGAGAAGTAGCTCTGGTGAGGGGGGGGGGGGGCGAGTCATTTCCCCTTGGTTGAGGCACAAGCTTTTTTTATAAAAAAAAACATGAAAATCTCTGACTTCTTGAGCAATAAAGCAACAAGACTTTGGGAACCTGTTTGTGATATACACAAAATTAGGTCCTAATGAGGCTCCAATACAGCATAACATTAGAAAGGAATTCTCTGATCTTTTATGGTGAAAGCAAAACACCTGTAGTGGTCTCGATTGCCTTGGATGCACTCACCAAAGGAAATGATTATTCTACGTTCATACATTGCGTCGGCATTCTGAACGTTTCGGGAGTACGCCAGCGATTTCAGCGACTAGGAAAGTATACTGATCGTTTTAGCCTTTTGAGCGATGCTGGCGATTATCAGCGACTGCTCGAAAGTTCAAAATTACCCGCGAAATGATCAACACGCTAGATCGAATCTATACTTTCCTCAAAACGTTGCCGTACGCTCACACCGCTGATGCGAAGTATGAACGCAGCCTTGCATGCCCAGTGTTTTTCTTTTCAGAACTTTCTAATATGCGAGTGTTTGCTGAGCTGGGCAACAGAGGATTACGAAAGAGAAAGGTGAAATTGAACGCAACGTAAAGCAACTGTCTTGAAATCTTTTGTCGCACTTAAGGTATACAAAATACCGACCAGAAAACAAAAGCGAGACGAGATATTGAGTAGGCCTAGCCACAACAATGCTGTCAACAAGATGGTGTATTCTGCACCGATCAATAAAAGGGGAAAACTATCTCCTCTTCAGCGCTACAGCTAGACGTGTCATCCATGACCCGCACTGAATGGACCATGGGAGAATTCACACAGTGGATCTGATACATATCGATCAATGGAATCGTTGAATTCGAAATAGGATTGCAAATGGTTAGCTCCACCCGCTAGGCGTTCTGGGGAAAAGCGGCGAACAAGGGCGGAAATGAACAGAGGGAATGAGCGAATCAGGATCCGTTTTTTGTGGCGAATGTGCCGGAAATCTTTCACGGGTTGTTTCAAACACTGTCTCGGCGAGGAGGGGGGCAGAATGGCAGCTTGCCGCGTAGTCCCCTCCCCCTCTGCAATTGCCTTAGCACCAGATTAAAGCCTCAAACAGTGCTAGTGATACGGATACTCTCTCGGTACAGATTTTCAATGAGGGAATGGAAGTGGAACGAAACAATAGGAGGGAGTGACTGGGGGGACTGGCGCTCCGCCGTCACGACGCGTGCGTGTCGCGATCGCGTGCTGTTGACGGTCCATCACTGCTGAAGTGGATTGTCAACAAGAAAAGCGCTGATAAATTCCTTCTGAGCTCTGCGTCTCGTCTGATGATAAGCTATCAGCAGTCCTTTGCTGTCGGTTGTGCTTAACCTGTGATGGGCGACTTTGTCACGCGTTCCAGGAAAGTCGAAACGGTACGTTTCGCAATTTTTCAGCTGTTGGCTGTTTTTAATGTGTCGTTGACCATTTGCCGGCTTTCTATGGATTATTTCCTTTTTTCAACATGCATTCTCAAAGGAAGGTCCTTTGATGGCGCTTAGGCTATCTATGCTATTCTGATACGTTATACTTTAATGATTAGAAGAATGAATTAATGATTAGAGCTAGTAACATTGTCTACTCCGAAATGCCGAATGCCCCCAAACAGGAATAAACTACTACGATTATCAACTCTGGAGTCTAGACGGAATGTTTTCGATCTTTGTTTAGTTCACAAGCTAATTAAAAGGGCACATGGTTCCGGTTCCAATCATGTCTTCAGAATGGTTCATTCGAACACTAGAGGTGGTCCCATGAAAATCTATTTGTCTAAACCTAAAACTAATTTACGTGCCAAAAGTTTTACCTTCAGGGCGGGCAGCTCGTATTTGAAATTAACAAAAGCCGTTCTGTCACATGCTCACAAGGGAGGTCGTTCAGGCCGTGGTGAGCTTTTTCAAAACGGTTTGTTGCATGTTGTAGGGGTCCATGCGAGGACCATAGCGATGGGGTTCATTTTTGCTAAACGGTACTGGGAATGTCAAAAAAAGGTCAAAAACAATTCGAAAAGAATGGGCTTTTTAAACCACCTTATTCGCCTCTATTCTAGCTGTAGCGTTGACAGGGTATAGTATGTAGGGTATTCTTTGAGCAGGCATGAAGAACAGCGCAAAATAAGGTCAAAATCCAAATGGTCTACTTGGCATGCGGTGAGCTGCATTGGAGTTTTCCGGTCATCTGCATATCTCTTCAACAGGTCCTGTATCGCTAGTGTCGCAGTGGCAGATGGTGTGGTGGATAGTGCGACGGGCTCTCGGACGGTGGGTTTGTGGATCGGATCCCCTCGCCGACACAATTTTTGCACATTCTGGGTGCTTGGGGTGGTATTCTCGTATGGCCCATCCATGTGTATGACCCGGATATACGCCATTTGAAGGCACATTCCATGCGGGAACGGTTCACAAATAGGCCTCACTCAATTATTACGCTCGCGAAATACTATCGAAAAACTCTTCATGAAACTTGGGTTACGGCGGTTATCCGATGCTCTGATCATGAACACGACACTCATTTTTGAATATGGCGCAATGTGTCGCTAATTTGGTGCAAAGGCTTTCTCGTACTACCATCATTGTCAGTCTGCGCGGCGGGGCTATTTAGCGCCGTACTGGCCCCAGATGGCCTCCGCGGCAAAAATAAGTATCTGAACCGTGATCAGGACCATCAATTACCCCCACGCCGAGAAAAATTTTCCCGAGCTTTTTGTGTTATGTTGCCGGCCATGTCTCCAGCTAGTGGCTATCAGCCCCCCCCCCCCCCCAAGGAGTCGTTATCCAACATCGTTAAGAGGAAGCTTTTCATTTGCTAGTATGCAGACGCAGAATTAAAAACTACACAAAAAAGTGACGCACATACACTGCACTCATACCTTTGATATGAGAAACAAAAACCTTTCTTCGGGCAAGTGGTAACGAGTTCTTTCTCGAAAGCATAGACGGTAAAAGTGAAGAAAATCCAGGATGCTCGTTTAGTGGCTCCGAAGCTAGCAAGATGTTCTATGAAGACCTACTGAAGTTGAGGGGCAAGAAATGAAAAATTTCTGGCGGTTCGTCTGCCAGAGGGAATACTTAACGGAGGGTTCGCCTGTCACTGCCATCCAAGGGGTCAGGTCCATGACCACTAAAGAAACCCGAAAAAAATTTTTTCGCTGGAACCTCACAAACAGGGGTAGTCAATATCCCTGATCACGATTCTGACAATTATTTATGGCGCCGATGTGATCTGGGGCGCAGGCGTTGGCGCTAGAAAGGCACTGCTGGAGCGCCGAGGGATGGCTGCATAAGCCCCCTAAAGGAATGTGCACTGCAGTGTACCTCACTGTATGCCAAGTAAGGCACTTGTATTTCGACCTTATTCAATGTTCTTTTTCATGTCTAGTTGAGAAACACTTTATAAACTCTATGTATTCTGCTTTACAGCTGAAACAGATGCGAATGAGATGATAAAACTTGCGTATTTTAAGCGATTTGTTTTTATTCCTTTTTTGACATTCCCAATAGCGTTTAGCAAAAATGAAACCCATCTGTGTGGTCCTTGTATGGACCCCTACAACATGCAACAAATCGTTTTGAAAAAGCTCACCACGGCCTGAACGACCTCCCTTGTAAGGCATCAAGGTGTGGTGGTCTAGCTCTCTCGAGACTGGTCTATAAATTAGTGTTTTGCTGGTTAATCACTGTTTTCAAACAACTAATATCAATATTTGAACATGTATATGCAATGGGTTATGTTCTCTTTTTCTCACGTATGCCTTATGCACACGTAATAAACTTACTTACTTACTTACTTTGCGACTGAGGAGATTCGGCGAGATTGTGTGAGGATGAAATGCAGTCGTAGGATCGATGATGGTATCGATCCGACGACTGCAGAGATTGAGCGATCCGTCGGTTTGGGTGACTCGGCGTTTCCGGAGCTTGCAAAGGAAAGGAGCATATGAGTGGATGGGTATCGGTCGGAGCCGGTCGTTAGCGTTTGCGGAGTCTCGGCGACCCAGGAGATTAAGTGATTCCGTGAGTTAGGAGAGTGGTTCCGCAGTTGCCAGATTCCTACCTATACTTTCCTCGAAGCGTGGTTTTTCAAATCACCGAATCTCCTGAGTTGCAAAGTATGAACGCGTCCTTAGTATATCATTCAAGTTACACCTGGGGCCGTATGCTATACTTCCCCTCGAAGGGAAAAAATCCCCCTCCAAATCTCCAATCCCTGCCGTTATCTCTGCTAATTCCCGAGTAACAGGGCACAGCATTCGATGGGGATTTTGGTGAAGCCCGTACGACCCCCCCCCTATACCTAAACTTATTAAGTTTCTTCCCTCCTCCGAGGAGGAAGAAACCATAAGTCTAAGCGCGAAAAATGGAAAAAGTAACAATCCTGAATGAGGCCCCCTCGCTTTTTGCTCATTTCTATCCTAATTCAGAAAAGAGAATAGAAAAGAAAGGCCATTAGGTTTCCACCTTCCCTCGAGTCAAAACAAACTCTGGTACCTAAATCAATTGCAATTAAAAGAAAAAAAAACAGGAAATCAAGCCAATTCCTCCTAAGAGCACTCTGAGCGGTCCAAGCAAAAGGGGCGCGCTCTGACGTGTATTCGAGTAAACTAGAAGAAGATAAATATTCGATATTCGAATAAACCGAGAAGAAGATAAATACGAAAGAGTAAATACGAACGAGAGCAAACAGCCGCAATCAGCTGATTAAAGGCCGAGGTACCGGGGGAGGGATTCTGGGCAGGACCAGCCATGTGGAACGCGAGTTTTCAGCAAGTAGGGTGTCTTTGAAGGACCATAACTTCCTCAAAAGCGGACCTATGGGGAAGAGGAAAGCGTATTCGTGTAGAGGAAGGTTTGATCTTCCTAAAAGTACTAAAATGTTCATGAAGGTCGCAAAAATCACAGAGAAATTGCCTTGGGGATTCGATGGGGATTTTTTTCAGGAACAGGTTTGAATCAATATATTTTTTTGTAACTCAACATTTCACAAATCTGAGAACGGATTCGAGTGTATGAAGACTTGCTCTTTCTAAAAACCTATTGAACTGTTTCTGAAGTCCTCGGGATTCATGAGATCTGGCGATGGGGATTTCTCGCGCAGTACTCCGAGCTGCGCGAAAAACCCGTTTCCTGTGTACCGTTTCAAGTGAGCGTGTTCGAATAACCAGGAACGCATGTAGAACGTATCCTGTGGTGGAGCAGGAGCAGGAATATGGTTCGTTTAGCGCCGATCACGCTGACTTTGGATGCGCCGCGCACTGAGGTCCGCGCAGAGGTGATGGGATGGTGCAATTTGTGCGTAATGTCTGTCCACGCGAGCAAATGTGTCTATAGGATTCAGGGAGATCCATGGCGAACCTGTGCACTTGTTTACAGTGTTTTCCCTTGCGATGATGGATGATGGAGCGTGTCTGTGTCGACGCCGCCAGAGACTGCATTGGTGCCTCTCCCCCAATTGCTGTCTCCGATAAAGGAGACCAACTGCTGGAAAACGTCTGGTACGAACGATATGGTAGTCCTGTCGTTTGTTGAAAAAAGAGGTTGGCTCAGCGCCAAGCGTAATCGCGGACACGCCCCATCATCCGCAGCGAACCAGAGTATGAGTTGTACTGTTTAGTCACTTACGAGATGATGTCGACTTATTAATATTTCCAGTTATTTCGGATTAGTTTGATGAATGAAAGTTTTGTACTATTTTTTGCATATCCGAGTTCTCTACAAAGCAAGTTTCGCTGTACAGGACTCAGCACATTGACAATTTGCGCTGCTCGTTACTGGCTGCCGCACTCACTACGACCCCCCCTCTCCTGGCGGCCAAATACGACCCCCCTGTTGGGGATTCCCCAACCAACGATGTGCCCTGTCTTTGTCTTCCTTTCTTCTCTGGTCCCTCCTCCTTTACCTTCTCCCTCCAACTACTGGACTGGTAGATGCCTCGTGAAAATACTGGACCCTCGCAGCGAGAGCACGTCTGGCTGACAACAGCCCCGTGACCCTCGTTGCCTCTCTGCATCTATGTCTCCCCCACTATCGCCAGGGCACATCGTTGGTTGGGGAATCCCCAACAGGTGGTCGTATTTGGCCGCCAGGAGAGGGGGGGGGGGTCGTAATGAGTGCGGTAGCCAGTAACGAGCAGCGCAAAGGTGTCAGTGTGCTGCTGTGCTGTACAACGAAACTTGCTTTGTAG
>MU913670.1:0-23728 GCA_036418165.1 Cooperia oncophora | reverse complement strand
CATTAGCAACATAACGGACATTGACAGCAGTGTCATTATTCCTGAAATATAGCAAACCTTATTTTGATATGATTTTTCAGCTACGGAGTTCTGTCGGATCTAACCTAGCCTGAATTTGCTTTCTCGCCTCCCCGTTGCATTGATGGGAGCATGGAATCCAATGACGGCTACCAGTGAAACCTACAACAGAAAGTATCCAAAACAGGAACCTCTGTCATTGTCACAATTGATATCGCTCTAATCAGTAAGCGATAAGAGGGACGGGTTGAGCGCACCCGCGCGTTTCCACCACTGGTTGCTTTCTTCCAAAATACATCACTCATGGATCACTACTGGTTGAGCAAGGCAGCCGGAGGCGGGCTCATTCCGCCCCTCCAGACACGGCTCTTCCGTCAGATTGCAACTTCATTAACTATAACTCACCAATGTAGTGGGAAAGACCAAATTGAAAACATAGTAGAAGCTCTGTCGTTTGAGACTCAGTCTCATTGATACCATAGCTACGCTCTCGTTGGAGTTCTCCTGCATTCGAGTGGTACCATTGCGTAGTCGCGCGTCCATCAGCAACCACTCCTGGAAGTTCGGCTCTAGTTACAAGTTCTGGATCAGTTAAAGATGAACTGCACCCTCACCTTCGGATCGTAATCTCTGCCATATGTGGGAAGCGGCTGCATTAGCGTACCATCTTCTCCGATCAAAAGTGCACAGGAACCGGGCTGGAAGGTAGCGGTACCCGAATGCCGTCTAGGGCTGCATACATGCCTTGTGGCAGCGTCCAACCAGCCTAACGATCTGAGCGCCCGGCAGCGTGAGCGGCTAAGAAAGTATATATATCAATCTCGCGTCTGAAAGCGTGTGCAAGCGTCTGCCGGCGTCCACCAGCGTCTGCCAGCGTCGTGAAGGCTAGGAAAGTATAGGTATCGAACTAGCGTCTGCCAGCGTCTACCAGCGCGTACCAGCGGCCACCAGCGTTCACTAGCGACCGGCAGTGGAGAGTATGGGGAAGTAGGACGGTAGCAAACAGCTGTACTAGGCGTTGTGAAATTGCGGCTTCTACAACCGCGCGTACAACTACACTACATCATACATTGAATTGCATAATTCACTGCTTTAGCAGTTGTGCAGTGCACACGCCGCAATCTCATCACGCCTAATCCAGCTGTTTGCTACCCTCCTACTTCCCCATACACTCTACTCCCGGTCGTTGGTGAACGGTGATGGACGCTGGTAGACGCTAGCTCACGCTAAATCGATACTTATACTTCCCTAGCCCTCGCTGGCAGTCGCTGGTGGGCGCTGGCGGACGCTGGCAGACGCGAGTCGATTTGCATAATTTCCTAGCTTCTGACTGCTTCCGACGCTCGAACGCTTGTGCGGCGCTGCGGCAAGTATGGACGCGGCTAAATATTTCGCTGCGTTGCGCAGGCAGCTATGTGCCTGGCTATTATATCTCGTTTGTCTTCTATCACTTAGTCGTGATTTCGGCTGGGAAATTTGGTATAGACACAATGCTGGACGTTGGAGCGTGGGGAGAATGGAGACGGCATCGGACGCAACAACCTCTAGGTCTAATCTGGCGGCAATTGTGATACGGGGAACAGTAGACGTTAGCCTATTGTGGACCCTTCGCGTTGCCACATGTTAACCCCGACTCAGAGGTGAGTGCACAGCTTAGTTTTAATACTCCCGTACCTGATTGTCGTAGAAGTCACCGAGGTCGATCTCGTCTTTGTCGACCAGGAAGTTTACCACATCGCTTTGATATGTCCATGAACCACACTGAAATGTGTTGACGTTTTGATAGACGATTGTGACTGCCCCATTCGAAACAGAGGTAACAATCTCAGCTCCACCTCTAACCCTCTCCCGTTCTCTCTCCCTACATACTGCCAAAAATTGCTTACTTCCGAAAGCACGTAGCAGTAGCAATTGATTGTGCTATGTGTAGAGCGCATTGTCATGCTCTGCCAGCCGTCTGACATATTAAAATTAGCTGCTTCTGCTCTATTATTGCTTATTTTTATGTGTATTACGTCAGCCAAGGAGAACGTGTCTTCCGAAGAGTTTCTCACAAATTCCTCTTTCCCTGATGTTGAAGAAGTTGCCTTGCCCCTTATTGGGAGCTCCGACAATTCCACGGATATTAGAGGTCGGAATGCCATCAATAAAACCCGACGTTCAACCTATGCTGCACCTCCAACCGGAGCAAATGTGGACAGAATCGAGAACGTTGAAGTTGAACCAACACAATTCGTCATCACCACAACTAAACAAGGTAATTCAAGCGGAAAGGGTACACAAGTTTTTACTCAGTTCTTTCACTACAGGACCAGTGGAATCGTTGAAGATACACATGGAATTGGTCGACTTGCACGATAACCGGACTTTGCCGCCGATTGAACTTTTCGGACTTTTCCTCGTCGTTGCTAGAGGTTCGTCCAATTCTTGCAGCTTGTTATTAGAGCAGTTCGAGCGGAAGAGGAAGCACCGCTCCCCCACTGAGTCCCATGCATGAGTGGATTCATTCGGTTTTTCCAAACGACACGTTCACGCTAGAACAGCACTACGGTAGCTGGTATTTTTTGTGAATAAGAACCATCACAAGGGTAGGAGTGTGTCGAAAACAGATCGGTTACTGGTTTTCTGCGAAGTCAGCGTGGAGGGTGCGGTGGTGCCGTAAAAGCTAAAGTCAAATAGTCTAGTTCGATGCAGACGGGTTTGGCGCGGTGCCAAACCCGTTCTCCACCAGTTGTTGAAGCGAGCAAGTGACAAGACTGTATCATATCGTTCGTATCACTCGTTTTCTACCAGTTGTTGTCGCATACCCGCTTCAACAACTGGCAGAGAACGGGTTTGGCGCCGTGGCACACTCATACTGCCTGACACGCCCCTTCATCGCAGCGAACTAGAGTATATACCATTTTCACTTTAAATTCACCACTTTTCAAAGCAAATTCACCACTTTTCAAAGCAAATTCACCACTTTTCAAAGCAAATTCACCACTTTTCAAAGCAATACACACCTTTTCAAATCACAAATTCAGCTCACTCATTTCTTAGACCAAGCAGTTCGCGCCAACCAGATCACGCCAGACACCACCGCGAACCCTGCCCCGACGGTCACGTCTTACTTGTCAGCGCGGACATAGATTTTCAACATCATGACTGCTCGCTGTACCGTAAAGTTTTGCGAACTCTCAAATCTTCATACTTCAATCAATTTCTAGTTTCACAGCCCTCTTCGCACACACGAAGACTTGTGACGGCACTTCATGCACCAGGCAACCTTAAGCGCCCATCGCCCTTGCCACGCCCACTTGCTGTTTGCAATAATTAATGAATATCTTTTCAAAATTTCGCATTTTTGACTGCCTCCGTGAAGTCCCGCGCCAACTAATGAGAGGCTTCGCCCATTTCGGTAGGCCAGACCCCGCTCACCTTTTTCCAAAAATGGTGCAAATCGGCCCACAATATAGAGCTCTTGGCTTGCATGCTAGGGTCTCGTTCGCTCACTCGCGGAGCAAATAAGCAGAGTAAGTTTGTTCCTACGATGACTCACAATTACCTCTGAGTCCATTGGCTCATATTACTGACCGATTTGCCCCCACTTTTTGAAAACGGGTCGCGCTTTCTCCGAAGTGCGGAGCCTCTCATAGTTGAGCGGCGGGTTGGTTTCACGGCCGGGCAGTTCAAAATGCAAAGGTTTTGAAAACGATATGATAATTATGCGACAGCAGGTGTGCTCGTGCGGCGCGAAGACGGCGGAGCCTAAGTTTGTCGAGATGCGATGAATGGCTTATCTCGAGCTACCTTCTTTGCGATATGGACCGCTGGGATGTGAAATTAAAAATTGAAAAAGTTATGAAGATTTGAAGTTCGCAACAAACTTTAAAGAATGGGCGGAGTCAGTCATGTGTTGAAAATCTATGTCCGCGCTGACAAGTGGCGTCACCGCCGGGGCAGGGTTCGCGGTGGTGTCTGGTTGGTCTTGGTTTGGCGAAAACTTGTCCGTCTAATAAGAGTGTGTATTGTGAATTTGGGCTTGAACAAAAATGTTTGAATTTGTCTTTGAAAAGTGCCCGTGAATTTTAATCGCTTGCAGGGGGGTGTGTGGGGGGAAAGGGGGTTGGGTTTCCATTTGTGTGATCTCTTACAACATTTCTTCAACTGTTTAATGAGTTGCCTGATCTTTTGGACTCCGTTTCGAAATCGCTCTGCTGGTAAAATTTCGCTGACGGGTATTCTAAGGTGGGAGAGTACGAGGGACGTACTCACCCGTCCCCGCTCGGTAATCTGAGGAAGCCGTGTTGCGAAAATTTTGCACAGCGCGTGATGATGCCCTGTGCGAATGCATGTAAACCCAGTGTTCTTCGTCTAATTCAATTATTCGGCTGCTCGGATCTGCCTTCGTTAGCACAGAATTAAAAACGAAGTGCCGAGCAGCATGACTACTTTTTTCTTATTGAATCACCACTTTTTCTACTCGCATTCAGTTCAGAGTCCTAGTGGCAATTTGTATGAGAGTTTTCCTGCACGAGGACGAAAGGGCCAATGAAAAATTTACTATCTTTTCTCCCTGCGAAAATCTTCTGGTACAGATCGTATCTTTTCTCGGTGCTCTGGGAAATGTAGGTTGTTTGTGTCTCCTTTTGATTTTGGAAAAGTATTGCTAGTTCTCTCTCTTTCTTTCTCCTCGAGATCAGTAACCTCGGCGGAGTCACTCTTGTGCCATCTATCTAAGTCGTGCGTCGCTCTTCGCCCCAGAGTACGATAGGACCATGTCGCCTTCGAATCAGGTTCTAAAGGATGCGATTTACTTTTGCCAGCCGGAAGCTCTATCCGGTAGTCGGTTATTTTGCTGTCTAATCTGGCTTCCGCAGGGCTTATTGGTGCACCACCGGTCGAGTATATGCGCGATCGCATGTTAAGTGTACTACACAGCTGAAAATTTTTGGAGGAAATCCATTAACGGGGTGCATCACGATCTTTCCTTCCTTCCTTCACTCTCTTGTCTCCTCGCGGCCGCGAGAGTCCCTTCTTACTCCCTTCCGGTCTAGCAATCTCTGTCTTCTTTGCCCTGCCGCGTCCCATCTCTACCCCGGCGTCGCCTCCGACCTTTCTCTATCTGCATAGTCTCTATCGTCGTCCGTTTGTTTCGTGAGCCGCGCCGTTTCTATCTTCCATATCGCCAGGTGATGTTTGCGGCACGCCTTGTCGCCGCTCGGCGTTCACTCCTGTCCGCTTTCTCGGGCCGTCGAACATTTCCAAATGAATTCGAAGTTTTGTGCACGATGGCGAATCGTCTGCAATTTTCCCTGAATTCGGGAAATTACTCCACACAATCTTGGCGCTTTTTTTGCGACAAGAGTAACATCAGTGCATTCCTCGATCTTCTCATACCCTGAATGTTAAACGCGCAGTTTAGGCCCACGATAAACTCGCTATAGACAGAGTGTATGATTTGTAACAGACTGGCTTTTTACAGCAATTTCCCGTTGTGACCTCGCGACCAGGCGCTGCTGAAGCCTTTTTCCCAGGAGACCGGGTACCCTCTCTAAAGCCTACCTGAGCGAACAACTTTACCGTCCCAAACGCCTTCCTCTGACCCGCGCCCACCATAACGGACGACTCGTTGTCTGAACGGCTCGTAGCATTCATTTGCTGAGCAAATTTATTGAAGCGAAGGATGCTATCATGCATATATGGGTACACATATGCAGCCGTATCTTCGGTAGCGGTGATTGGCAAGATGCCTACGGAAACTCGTCCGAAATCGATTTACAAGTCACTGAGAACGGAGGCTTTTTCTTCGCCGGATTTTGACCGTTTCACTCCGTTCTTTCGCCATTTCCATACAGCGCCCTACTAGCATTTTAGGCTAAGTAGGAAACCATCGTGCCAACTGCCTTTAAGCCAGCAGCACATCTCGAAGATTGCTTTCAACGTTTTTTCAACGAAATTTGCATTCGCTGAGATTTTATAGTTGCTGATGACCCTCACAGTTGCAAAGTTCACTTCAGGCACGGTGAGCTTCGAAAGTAACGGAATTTTTTAGCCGAGTCATTTTCATTTTTCAAACAGCCGGATTACCGTTGAGCTCTTTGTCTTTCCTTTCATGCTATGGGCCTGAACTGAAGTGACTTCGGCCTTCTAATTTGTGAAGTAGACTGTGATGTGGCGGAGTTTCCGGTCAAGCCTCAAGCGGAAGTCACCAGCGGCTCGGAATCCTAAGGCCCGCGGACATTATTGCTCTAGTAATCATTGAGGTTCCCCACTCGGACAGAGTTATTACGAAAGGGACTCTGTCGAAATAGGGAACCTCAATGAACTTAGTGAGAGAAATAGGAAATCGCTCCTGGCAGCAATGAGACTATGATCACGTCTCCGAGTTACCAGTCTGCTCATTCATACGGTATCAGGGCATTTCCTGTCGTTGGGGAAAGATTTTGCGAAACGTGACCCCCCCTCCCTCCCTTTCCCCACCCTGCCTACCATTTTCCTGACCACTTCCTTGCTTTTTCAATCCTTTGTTTCAACAATCACTTAAACTTCCCTCCAGAAAGCTACCGAATGGGGTGTGGGGTACAGAGCGCTCTTAAAAGAGGGAAACGGAGAAAAGTCAACAACCGAAAACATTTTTTCTGAGGAGAATAGGATCCTCTTCCTCCCATGACCGCTCGCAACGGATCTCCAATGTTGAAGGTGCCCTGTTTGGTATACAGTCAATACACCTCCCATTGTCAGGGATTCGTGAAAGCCTTTGACTGCAGCTCTATGTTTCGGCCTTACTCAATTCATTGGGTAGCCTTAGACAGCGAAGGTCACGAGTCACAGCTGACACTCGGCAGCTGCATAACTCCGATAGAAAAAGATCTGAAATGAGCTTACAGCTAACAATTCGGGCATCTGAAGGCCTCGAAATGGTTGATATACTTCTTCCAAACTTTATCCCTGGCAGCTTTCCCTTTATCCATAATTAGGACGTCAGAGGCTGAAACGTCATGAGGAACTCGGCATGAGGTACTTTCACCGCTTCACCAATTTTTGGGGGGACAAAAGTCGAAGGTCGACTGTGGCCACCAAAAGAAAGCTCCAACTAACAACCTCGTTGGCGTTAAAGAAGTGGCCATACCTATCAAACTTCTCAGATGGACCGTCGAATGCAATGAGTAGAGATTGAAAACTTATATTTAGAAAGGTTAGATTCAAAGTTCCTTTCTATTTTAGGTGGGGAATGTTTTTGGGTGCCAAGTTTAGTTCAAAACTTTCTTGTTAGTGGGGATAAAAACGCTTCAACGATGCTATCGATCCAAAACTTTTACGTCCGTAGTTGAGGATGGATTATGCGAGGCTCAGATTGCTCCTTTGTGCCAATCCAAACTTTACGAGCTCCTAGATATCCTGTCCAACCAGGAAGTAACCCCTTTAGCTCTACTGACTAGGTCGTGAGAAGTATCTGCATCCTGAAAGCGCACATTGTTCTGAATTAAAGATGAATTGGAAAGCTTCCTCACAGTGGTGTTGGCTACCGTAATACAATGCTGAAGGGTGCAGAAAGGAAGCAGACGAAAGCGACGAAAAAGACGCCGCCTTCACATTATCGGTTCAGGGATTGGATCTATGATCGAATCCCTTTTATCTATTCTTCCAGAATCGGTCATGCGTATATAATAGTCTAGAAGGAAAAAACATCAACTTCCGCCTTGAGTGGCTCCATCAGCCGCACAGGGCACGTCCTGAAGCTGAAAAAACTTTCGAAAAACACCACCCCTTCTTTTTTTCCTGTCCTGCCTACTGTCTTGCCAGCTTCTACTTTCCCCAGCTTCCTACCACATTTTCCGAAATTTCCCAGAGATCTTCCAGTTTTTCTCCAAATAGGGGTTATATAGCGCATATGAAAAGGATTTCCCAAAACAAATACGATGCTCCCCTCTAGCGACGTAAATTCGACCCTCTCCGCGGAGAGTTCCCGATGTACGGCGTGCTCTGGCTGTAGAGACATTTCATTCTAGAACGGCTCCAGCTGGAACTACGCCCTTTCGTAATGTATCCCAAAAGGATTGGTTAATGTCACCGATTTATTTTTCCATTTTCGTTGATGGGAAATCCCATTTTGCATTAGAACTCATTTAAGATAAGCCATACTGATGCCAAAATTGTGCTAGACCAATCAAGTCAAAACTTTCCTTGTCATGGCTCAAATGGAACTTTTAGTAAACTGAGCTGCAGGATTTGTGAGGTCCCGGGTTGGAGTGGAAATGTCATAAACTGGAAGATAGTGAGATGTGTTATGAACAGATTTTGTGGCATAGGCACAACTACGCATCAGCCGCGCGGACACACCCCATCATTCGCAGTGAAATGGACTGTAGAATACGACGCTAAACGTCCTTTTACCAATTCTCAGCTTATGCAAGAAAGTATCGTTATGCATGGAAACCTAAGTGTGTAAAATTATAGATGGGTAAAACGATGGCTCCACACCAGGGCACGTCTTGCCGTCAGGGCACAGCATCCTTGTGTGAAATAGGGGATCGTACTTCTCCGCTGGTGAGAGGGGACGTGTTTAGTCGTTGTTGGGAAAGGGGAGGTGTCTCATGTAGCCTCAACAGGAATTTGCTGTTGGGAAAAGTGTTTTCCCTGTTTTCACTTTGCTTTGTACTCCCGCTCGACGGAAACATTTTCGGGTGAAAAACTGGAGAATGTGGGAAATTGGTAGGTAGGTGTTGGGGAGAGGGATTCGTACCGAGACCCTCATTTGGGGGGGGGGTTGGGGGGGTGGGGTCTTTACAATCAACAGGGTGGGGGGGTCGCACTGACACACTCTCTCGGAGGTGGGGTCGTACCTACACTATCATTTCACATATACGATGCTGTACCCTGCTTGCCATTGGTTGTCCCGAGCAAGAATTTCGCAAAATGAAATTCCCCCTCTGAATTCCCTCCTCTGGTACGACCTTGACTCCTTCTTGACTGTGCTCCTACCTTTCATCACTGACTTTCCCCGAATTCCTACCAGTTCACCGCAAAAAGGGGGGATATAGCGGAAGTGGAACAGGAAAAAGGGGAAAGTAGACACGAAAAAAAAACATTGTACTCAAGGCAGATGTAACCTTCGCCCTCCCTCCACCGACCATGTGCAAACCCTCCCCCCCCCTCGCTGGTGATCCCTAACGTACGACGTTTCCTTCTCTAAGCATTTCTAATAGAATCACTTCAAAGTTTTTACCATTTCATGGCACTTTACCCTGCCTTATATCTTCGTCTTCGCTATGCTTTTTTCCTAGAAGCCATTAGGTCTCCAATGAGCGTTCCCAAGCAATTTTCCTTTTTCTATAATCACGCGGATTTCCTAATCGCTTTCTCGTAGTCACACAGGCAAAAACGAAAACGCTCATGAGATACTAAACGTTTTGGTCCCTGGAAAGCAACTGAATATAGACCAACTAGGAGGATGATGGGAGTTTTTCCCTCAGAAATCCTAGATGTGGGAAATCCAACGCTTGTGAAGCTTCGCCATGCATGGTTTTGAATTTCACTCGTTTTTTTCTCACGCCTCCATCTCTTCGCACATCGAATTATTGCAGGTCTATTTTTGGAGAGTGAAAGAATTGTAGAAGAACAGTTGCTCGGCGTTCTCGCTACTGAAATAGCTGATAGCCTATTTTCAGAGTGATCAGGAAAATAATTTTACACATAAAAAATCGAAAAATGGTGCAGTAATGTTCCTACCGGGCTAGTAGGCCTTGATAAGTACCGAAAAAAGAAATCTTCTGGTGTCGTAAAATAGGCACAACCTTGAATGAGCGCTTGCCGTGAAAACATTTTGAAAACTCCTGCAAATGAGCTGGGACATTTTGTAATGCCCTGCGACCTCATGTAAAGTAGAGGAACGGCACCAATTTCATTTCGCACCACAAGGAGAAGGGTAGTGGTTAGTGCCACTAATCACGCAATATTTACGGGGGTCAGAATCGCTTTCGGCCCTAGCTCAGCCCAACTAAGTTTTCCATGGCATCCGTGTCGATAATTTGACAACAGGTCTATCCTGTATAGTCGTTGTCGCTGGAGAAGCTGAGGCGTGTTAGGGGGCTGAGTTTAGCGCGTTGCTAGCTCGTTTCCCACCAATTTTTGTCTCTTGCCCGCTTCCACAATCGATGGAAAACGGGCAGACGCTAAGTCAAACCCAGCCCCTCCCTCCTGAGCCCCATCTGGAGCGAAAACGACCAATGTGTGTATGTCATTCACTATGTCATTTCTGCCGATACTTCGGTCATTTTTGGCCTTCAAAAGCCACTGCGTTTCTGAGTGGAAGTAGGGAGCGTGTCGCATCCCAAAAAGGATTACCCAACGAAAGCGTCATCAGTTTATCTTTCAAGTACTACAGCATGCCATGTCAGCAAAGCACCCAAAAGAGACCAGATCACAGGCAGCAAATAGTTTTTACTTTAAGTCACAGGGAGAAAAGTTTGAGCCTATTTTCAACGGAATTTCTCTTTACGTAAACAAACAGCCAATTAAACAAGACTCCCGGGCTCGAGCTTTCAATGGTACCATCGCGCCCTTAGTGCTCAATTATGTATTACGTCCAAAAAATCGGAAAGTGGCGTGCAGACGAAACTGATCCCGTCGCATTGTTTCTTGACAAAATTGCCTAGTATACCGGCATTAAAGGCACACCCACCGACAGGTGGAGTAGCCAGTGGTGCTGAAACATGGGAGGGAAGTTGCCAATCGATTATACAGTCAAGAGAAAATACATCGTCGGAAAAAGATGTCGGAAATACCTTTATAAGGACTCCTCTAACCCCTGACTACAGTAGGTACAAGTGCGAAAAGGATGCTTCCCAGGGGAGTTTGCTTTCCCGATCTCTTGTAGACGTGCCGCTAACCTGGTAAAAGGTTGTCCTCTGAGGAACTCCTTCCCACACAATCCTTCAGATTTTTAAAAGTCATCGCGGGCCGTTTCTTTGAATCACGAAATCCCTCTCCCTAACAAAACTGCACCTTTGAACATTCCTTGGAAAAGTACATTACCCATGTCTTGAGCGTCGATTGAAATTCCGCGCTCTCAAAGTGCTCAATCCTGGACAAAGCTTATTGTTAGTTCGTTTCCCTGAATGAGTGCAGATTTCCATTTACCGCGTCCCAAAGATTGGATCGAAAACGTCTTTCTAAGAAGCAATCACTTGAGAACTGATTGTGTTTGGGGACAAGCCTTATAAGTAAGCGCTCTCTGCTCTGAACGTAGCTAGCTCCCAGGAAAGCGCTATAAGAATCTGTGGCTATGCAATATTTGAAGACCATCAACTTTTTTAGCGGATAAAAAGAAATGAATTATTAATGAATCTGATACTGTGGCTTCACAGTAGTAATTTTAGCTTTCAATAGTTTAGCTACAGGTTGTCGTAGTTTGAATTTCTCACGTTTGAGGACGAGTATGAGAAAAAATCTACTCACTCATGGTTATTGAATGGAAACACGTTCAGCTGCGGTCATGGGTCCCTGCAAACGATAGGGCGTTGACAAGAGCAACGATCCAGACGTAGAACCACATCCGTCCCTCTCGCAAAGTGCTGCGAAGGAGGAAAAGACCGTGTGATTCCGACCCACGCCACGTTTTGCAGGAATCATGACTTGTAGATCTATCCAGAAATTGACTGAACAATAGATTTCCATTAAAGGAAACCTTGGAGGAAACACAATGCTTTTTCCTGCGCTTTTCCATTTTTCTATTAACTTTTTTATTATAGCTTTTTTTGGAGCCCTCAAAGACTCCAGCAGAATTTGAAGTGACAAAGCGTTATTATTGCAATAATTTTTGTGCCTATTTTTATTGCCGATTATACCATACCATTCTTGAAGCCCGAAAGATGGTATGGATTACGATTCACCAGTGAGAATGAGGTAAACGGCGAAGTGAATATTCATACGGAGAATCGGCTTTTGAGAACGGCAAGCAGACAAGACGGTCCGATCGCTCCCACGCAGTTGTACGAGGTATGTGGACAGACGAAAATTATTGTTGGGTGAATCCCACCAAAACGGCAGACTTAGCGGCTAGAGGGGGAGGGGTCCTATTAAGGTTGAGAGAATTTTTGGACTATTAGCTCTTTCCTTCCATGGCGCCTACCACACCATTCCCGCAAGTCCAGGGCACACTGGTGGTGGCGAATTGGGCTGGTGCATCGCAGCCAAATATCTCAACGCCATTTCGAGATCAACTTCTAGAAACAGATTGTGAATACAAGCATGATTAACCAAATCATGGCAGAAGAGAATTTCGATGTCTTTCAAATATATCGCTTCTGGCCAACATACGGGTCTTTGGACACTTCCCGGGCGCTACTCTCGCGACACGCTGGTAATGATCATCAGTTTCATCGTAGGATTACATGAGCACTGCCTTGAGAGGATTCAAATGCGGAATTGCGATGGAAAAAGCTTCTGCGTCCAAGATGGTCCAACTGGGATAATTCTGCTCAATATACGAAAAGCGGAGGGCACCTGTTGTGCCCGACTGAAGTCAGGCGAGCGCATCGACGCACCGTTCTCGGGAGAATAGTTGCGGTGTCGTAGCAGCAATTCGTGAAAGGGCACCGAAAGTTTCTCTTTTTCAGTGAAGCAGGAGTGTTTGCACAATTTACCGAATCTCATTTTCTCGTGACGGACTGTCGTCGGGACCTAGTCCATGCTTTTCCCCGACACTACTAACGACCCGGCAAAAGGAGCAAAGCTTTGACCAGATGTCGAATGATTCACATCCCGTTTTGCATCTCTGTCTTTCTTCCCTCGTTATGACTTACTTAGGACAGCCGGCTGTAGACCCAATCACTTGCCCGAATATTTTGATATTCCCAGGTGGGTCGTGCATTTATTAGAACTCCAAGAACACCGAGATATCACATTGGGACGACTTTGAGTCCCAGCACCGAAGTCTATAATGCTTGAAAGTGTTGCTATTCAGATCTTGATGCACCGCAATGTCGATGGAGAAGAGAGTGCTGAACGCGCCTATATGTCACATCGAAGTGGGCAGGTCAAGAGCGGTGGGTATTGCTTGTGGGAATGAAATGGAGGCTAAATGGTCCTAATCGGTGGAAGTCGTTCTACATTTTTTTCAGGGTGCCGAACGGCGAACTGCATGTGCATGTAAAAGTGCACTGTGCCTCATCCTCAACTACATGAGCGCAGCATGTTCTGTCATCCGCGATGAAGATCAATCACCTATTGGAAAATATCCGTTGAGTTTAGCTTTGGAGTATGTATACAATATTTCCAGCTTCGGTACAAAAGAGTATGATGTTACAACTAGCGTTTCCTGTGCTGAAGGCAAAGCGGTCATCAGGAAATAATTCGATAAATAAAAATTTGAAAAGCCGAAATGTCTTCGTCGGGAGCCTTTTCAACACTGTTGTGGGAACTAGTGCTAACTGCGCTGAAAGTGAGTGGGAAAGTTCTTGACGAGCATCGTGCACTGGGCGCACAATGATGCTTTCCCACGATAGCTTGCCCTAATGATACGGGGCCTTAACGCTAGTCAGTCCAGCTACCCGCGCTATTACCCTTTTCATAGAGCACCAGCCTCCAAACAGCGGGACTGCTTGAAGACTCTGATTTGTTTTGATTCTTAACAATAAAAAAACCGCGACAAAGGAATGCGCGGTAAGCTGCTACAATAATAGGAAAGCTGCGCTACTTAAAGGCAGTTGGCACGATAAGTCCCTGAGATGAGTAGGATTGATACATCTGCCAGGGCGGAAATCGGCCCCTGAGCAGGAGCTACGTGGCGCCTTTTCCAAGTGAGGGGTACCCTTAGGCCTCTCAAGCTGCAAGCAATACCGGACCCCGGACGCCCACGGCCGCGCGCCAGCCGCAAAATAGACGTACCCGCACCCGATGCTCGTATTGCTTCATTTTGGCGAAGGTAAAGTATGAACATTGGACGTGATTGACATGGGCGCCGCGGTGCTACCATGGTCGATAGAGTACTTACGTGCAGTGGGGCGGTCATGTACCGTATGTACTCTATCGTAGGCGGTTATTGCAAAGATGCTTACAGAAAAACTCCTTCGAAATCATTAAGAGCGACAGGCTTTCTCGCCTGTTGTTTAAGGCGTTATACTCCTTCGTTTTTCGCATTTTCCCCCCATATGCAGCCTGCTAGCATTTCTGACCATCAGCATTTCTAACAAATTATCGGGCCAAATACCTCTAAATGGATGACATAAATTCGTCAGTAGCAGCAGACTAAATGGTGCAGCATAGTGGTTGTTAGCTAGTTCATGGGCTTTCCATAACCCTATAACACATATCTGCTTGTACAGGACATTACTTATTACATATTTCTTAATCCGGCCTTGGGTGGATTCCCTGCGATCATCTGGCGTGGACGCCTAACGTATGGACCATGCGCAGATGAGGCCAATCGACACCAAGCAAACCATTTCCTAATCGTGCCTCAGAAGAGGATTTGTTCAAGCAATATGCTTGCCTCTTCAGTGAGCTCAGTCGCAGCAGTGACATGCTCAGCAAACTAGCTTTGGGGCGATCGGCTCAGGAGCTTTCCCATCGAAAAATTCACAAAACGCCAATGATCGTGGTGTTTGGCAAGAGAGGAATTTTTTTGCTGCCCTGAGCCCCTTTTATCAAACTTTAAAGATGGTCAAAGACGCAAAAGAAAGTCATGATGATTCAAAAGCACAAAACTCACATCAAATTTCCAGCATTCGCACGCTTCCCCAACAATGCATGCGCTTTACGAAAAGAATTCTATATTTTTTGTGTAAAACGTTCATGAGTACTTTATGCTCCCTTGAAAAACCATTCAGCTTCCTATTGGACTTACTCTCGTTCCTTCTGATTTCATAGCCCCTAAAATTCTGTCCATTGAGCTCGTTCCAAGAATTCAGTCAGAACCTCATATAAACTGGATTTGCACAAACGGAGCACTTATGGCCCAAGATTATGATTCAAAGACACCCTCCTTCCTTCATGGCTGCGACTGAACAGATAAGAAATCCAAAAGGTGGCTATTGAAGGATGCAACACGCTTCTGCAATCCTTCAGAAATCGTCTTTCTTCTGAAAACCTATGCTGTTTCTCTTTTTTCTTTCCCTTCTCTTTTTGCCATTTATCACTCAGGAAAGTATGACTTACCATTCAAAATACTAAGAAAATTGAAGACCGTCGTCGTCTCAAAATAAAAATGTGAGTGTGCCCCTGCTTCCATAGACGTGGTTGAAGGCCAAAAAGGTACTGTTTTTGTCCACACCTCGCACGCATTCGCGCACACAGGCCGAATTCCGTCTTTCCCGAGATGCGAGATTGTGCGGCTAGATTTCAACACAGAGCCCGGAAATCAAGCCTCTATAGGTCAATAAAGCATTCTGCGGATATCGGGCAAAAGTATCTGGAGAATCACTAAATAAGGACTGGTTGTGTAAGCCTAGAAACTGCCGAGAGGTAATGACAAATTAGTGCAGACCTTCTTCACTCCCAACCTGTTGTAATTCATCCCTCTACCATTTCTTTTACTACCCACGCATCCAATCTATTTTACTCCTAATTTTTCGTATTTTAGATGGATCTTCTCTATGATATCAAGCATCTCAACGACACTATTCATCAAGTTAGCTGCTCACATAGCCGATTGAAATGTCACCAGTAAGCTGACTGTTTCCATTTGTAAGCAATTAATCCTCATGGGTATCTCCTTCAGGGTCTGCTGGCATAGCTTTTTGTTGTCTCGATCAGGATCAATTGAGTACAGAGCGGATGCCCCTCAGGAATGCCGTGATATTGAATCGACCACTTCGGTTACCTTTCTACGACACATGAAGCAGTATGCGGTGAGTTGTTATGGTTCAACGACTTCAGAAAAAAGTACATTTGGGGAGAAAGGATGAAAGGATAAAGTTTTTCCTCTGATTAACCCCTTCTCGGGATGCGGCACCATTCTACTTCCATTCAGGATCGTAGTGCCTCACTGAGTTCCTTGTGGCCTATACAATGACTAGCGAGGCTAACCGATGTACAACACAGTGTCCTTATCTCCCAGACAAATCTGGTACGAATTTGCCGGTGGCTAGAAAGCTTGATTGACCTTGGGCGGGAACCGATCCGGGATTTGATCTCGTACCGTGCGCATGGAAAGCTTGTCACTCGCCACCATAGCACCTCCACCAACCTTTAGGGATACTACTCTCAATGTCTCACCGACAGTGGGCCACTTTTGACTTCGAGCTCGAGACAAAATTGCACTTTCTCCCGGATATGTCTTCCGGACCCCCCATACGAGTCGGCCAATGGTTCGCTGAACATTTCCCGATATTTTTAGTTTCCTAAAAGCCCTTATTTCGTGATTGAGCTCTTAATAGCCTGGGACACACCTTCGATCGCATGTTCGGATAATGCTGTCCAATGCCAGGGCAATTTTGTAGATTGCTTCCGTAGAAACTTTGGCCCCCCCTCACTGCAATCAAAAAAATATTGGCCAAACCATTCCTAAAAAGGTTATCTCATAATGACAGTGGCATCCGCAGACTAAGGAGCCAAAGAACGATTAGTCAGATAGGCCAATGTCAGGGCCATACGGTAGATGGGTGAGAACCGTCCAGCTTCATCTAGTTGTAAGTCAACATCGCGTCATGTGTGTACACATTGTCATTCAAGAAGAAGACCTTCATCTGCATCTACCACTTATCAAGGGTCTTTCAAGTAGTGGAACCCATTCCAGAAACGGTTTCTTTTATGTTGTGAAGTTTCATGCGGAGACCATGAACGAGTGATTCCTTTTCGTTGCATGCCTCTAGAAGAGCGAAAGAAATCTCTATGAGCTCACGGCGAACTCATCAGTAGAAAGCTCTTTTGTTTTTTCTAGACATAGGATTCGGGTGTTCTTGGAGTTTTTTGGATGTTCGGATAAAGGTTCCGACTTGAATAACATAAGAGTATAGAAATATCCGAAATGGAAAATTTTGTTAGCCAGGAGAATGTTCGCCCTTTTTCGGCCTTCCCAGAAGGTGAAGTCAAAATGATCTGCTCTTTTTTGGTCATCGTGTGAATCTCCATAACAGCGACGAACTGTTTAGAAAATGGGCTTCACTTGAAAGGATCTCTTGGAAGCGCGATCCGTGTTAGTACACCGATCCAGCGGTTCGCGCCACATTTCAGCACCGTTTTTAACCCAAACCATATGGCAGTGGTGCCTGGAACCACTCCCATTTCACCTTCTCTCCGAGCATACAACAAGATTACGGTTTCCGTGAGGGTGCTGGGACCCCTTTTCTCCTGGCCATTGTCGCTTACGCGAGTTCCGTGAGAGGCCTATTTTTCGTACCTTTCACATAATTCAGTCAGTCAGATGCATAATGGGAAGTGAGGGGAGTGGTGAGGATGTCGGACTTTGCCCACATAAGGGAGGGGTCATAGATTGAGGTGGAGGTATTTGGAACACCGTGAACAGCAGCCATCCAGGGGGACGACAGCGGTGGAATATGAAGAACGTAGCATATATCAGTAGTTACAATATTGAGATAGCAAGTTGACTGAATAAATTCCTACAACTCAATCTCCAAAGTGTCCCAGAAGTTATTGAGCAACCTAATATTAGGCTGCTCTGTGACAGACAGCGGCGCTGAATGCAGAGTTTCAACATTTCGCGTGGACGAGGCTTGGGCTAATTGACGCTAGAAAGGTGGATATTAGGTGAAGCAAGATGATGCGCTTCAATGAGCCAGGTTTGGCTTTTTCATTTAGCAACGCTAGCTCGATCAAGAACGTAAGCGAGTAGTCCAACTGCACTTAGACGCTTTCTGCTCGGTACTTTTGGGTATACTGAAGCGCTGGGAGTTGACTGAAATGCTGTCAATAAGATAGTTTTGAGGCTGATAATCGGGCTCTGTTAGGTGTCCAAAAATCCGAAAAAAAATTTCGGAGAGAAGGGGCATTTTGCGATTTTGCTGCTTGACCAGGGTTTGCAAGTCTTCTTGTGGTGGTTCCTGTGAACTCTTATGAAGCTGGAGCAAGTTCGTCGAGCCACAGCGGGTAAAACTTGTCAGCTCTTGCAAAGTAATGTACAGGTCATTGGGGAGCAGCGAAAGTGCAAATGCCCCCGTAGCCGAACTACGCCAAAAAGTCTAAGTGATTCTCCCAAATTTAAGGTGGAAAAACACGCGTCTGGTTCCGAACTCGTGGTGGAAACGGAGCTAAGCGATAAGACCGAAGATGGCTTTGTCACTCTATCAGCGCTAAATCTTGCAAAGAATGACACTAAACCAAGGACGAAAACGTTCAGGTGAGCGAAGAAATTCCGAATCCATAAAAATCCCTGAAAGTTGAGATTGTTTCAGCACGAAGTCTTCAAATGGCACATTTCATCTTCCACTTTCGGCGGACGCTGTCTACGCGGCTCAATATCAGTACACAAAGGTCAAGCCGTTCCATTTTACGACCAAGGAGCATTTTCTCATTGAAACGTCGCCCACGAACATTTCGAAACACTCAAATCCTCTCATCGAGGCCAATTTCCATTCCTGTGAATCTTACCCGAAATGGCAGTGAGCCTCTGCCGGTTCCCCTTGTCACACTCAGTCGCGGCCACGCCTATACAGACAGAGTGGTCCGACTGCACTTGGACCCTTTCTGTGGGAATAAAGAGGGTGCAATGTGGACTTTCAGTGGTGCTCAAAACAGTCATACTGTCAATTTGACCCAAGCAATCTGCTCGTTGAATGCAGCGGCGGTCTACTGCGATCATAATGTCAACTATACCAAATGCAGTCCAATTTTGTGCTACTCAACGAGTGTCACCATCGATGGTGATGACTATCCCTCAGACGCGCGCTGCTTCAATGTTTCCCAGCATTTTTCTCTAGAATCCGCCGCCGCCCTCTCTCGTACCCGAACCTTCACCGTTTTGCTCACCTTCATGTTGTTAGTGATTTAATTATATTCGCATAAATATATTAGATAAATAAAGCGTGAAAACAAACCGAGAATGAACACGTCTGTGAGTCAAAGGGAAATCGCTTGAAGTTGATAGGACAAAAACTTTTTGACGAAATGGAGACGAACATGCGAACACGTCCATCGGAGCGAATCTCCGCCGGAGCATCCGTAGCGTATTCTGGCACTCGTCCATACACACTGTAACACCCCATATGTTGGCTGCTGAAGTCTGGATATTGGAAGAGTAGGGATACCTATGGTACATGTAGAATTCAGGTTTCCAAATCCATTTCATCGGCACGAAGATTTTCGAGATTCCACCGTAGTCAGTGGCGTTCCACAAGAGAAACTCGTCCAACCACCACACATCAAAATAGGCGGAAACTGTGGCCAAGTTGTTGCGCTGATCCTGAAAAAATATACAGCAATGCTATTAGGTGTAGGTGAACATCTATCAGCCTTGCAATGAAAGGTTCTTGGTAAGCTTCCACTTTTCACATACATATACCCATTGCATTCGATGGCGCAGTTCGGCGACGGGGGGGGCATTTTGCACTTTCGTTGCTTCACTAGTTCCGGTTTACAAGTCTCACTCTGGTGAAACCTGTGAAACTCTTGTGAAGCTGGAGCAAGCTCGTCAAGCCATCATGGTAAAACCTGTCAACTCGAGAAGAGGCTGTCTAGAGGGTCGACACGTTGGTGGGAAGTAGCAATAGTGCAAAATGCCCCCCACCCCGTCGCCGAATGCCCCCATTCAATTTTCTGAGCACCGAGTCATCGTCTTGTACTTGGGATATGCTGGGTAAGGTCAACGCCATCTCCTCTAGTCCGTTGCCGCGATCATCAATACGGTTCACTTGTGCGTTTAGAAGGTTCCTATGATGATCCACATGCGTCATTGAAGAGAATCGTCACACTCCCCTGTTACTGGGTTAGCTATTTCGAGCGATAGCGCCGGGGACAATGTAAGAGAAGAAAGGTTCAAAGAACAGATGTCAAGAAGTGTACTCTTCCGTGCGCTGAAATCAGATCATTGATCATATCAGAGAACCGATCTCGTGGATAAGTGTGTGGGACATTACATCCACGTTGCGGTGAGAGAGGCGAAGGAACACAAACTGCGAATGGCGTCACGCACGCCTTATAACGATGGAGTGTTAGAGGTAGTGGAGTGAGCTAACAGGATAATACTAGCTAATTTGTCGGTGTCACCGTTACGTTGATGTAATGCTACATAGGAGCGTAGCAAGTTCCCCGGTCAGGTCACCTACCCACATAGGGTTTTTGCCGCTCGTCGCGATTATTGGGGTGATGACAATGCCTACTTTCAATCTGAATGATCATTATGAAGGACTTGTGAATTGCTTTTATGACATTCTTGAGTGGCAGGAGCCGCAGAGCCTCTCAAGAGTCTTTTTCAGGGCAGTTTCAACTTTTCCGACCTACACATTTAGAAATTTGTTGGTCCAATGAAGTCCTTTGAAATTTAGTGATACAGGAATTTACTTGAGTGAAACTATATATACCAAGGGATCAGAGTAGCTTCACTAGACATGCTTACCGTCCACTCTCTGAGACATACCGCCTGACGATGACCTGACCAACTGGGAGACCTGTGCGACTCCCATGCTATACTTCTCTTTGGAATATTTCATTCTTAATGTTACAGTGAACTGGGAAGTAAGACATCCTCATCGATTTCATTGGTTAGATACCCTTATACAATAGCGGCAAAGAGCACTACCTATCGATTTGTACTTAACTAATGCGCATCAAAATGGCCCATGTTTTTAAAAAATATCACTGCCAAATCATAAACTCCCCTATTTCAGTGAAATTTCCCTTCACCTTGAGGAATTTCAGCTGTTCAGTTGATGAAAGGCCTCGACAACTCCACCTCAGAGCCCATCCTCCGGACTCTTTCTACGTCAGGAATCGGGTGCTTCTGGGTTACTGGGCTACTTGGGTTACTTCTTCACTTGGTTCTGTAGAATGAAAAGCAGAATACTTCTATGACCTTGAAAAGGTGGCTGGCGGAGATGTTCCCTCGGGTGTGTTCCTGTAAATTCCTTAGTTGTTCATAAACTTTTAACGAATTTCACTACTACTGGATAGCGCACGAGTCGGAATTCTTTGTGCCATAAATTTTTCATATATACAAGCTATATGAATTTCGGGAAGTTTGAATTCTCGATGTGACCCGTTTCCGGGTATATTTTCAAATTTTATAAGCATGTTTGCTTAAGAAATTGAAACAAAACTATTGCAAGCGGGTAATGAGAGCACTGACTATGAATGGCAGTATTTTCGTGGGACGGACGAGAGAATCGTAACTTGCCGCTTCGTCGCGCGCGGCAACAGGCGCGACGTTTCCTTAATTTGCCTACCCTTTCGATTGGAGCATCGGATTTCATGTAGACAAGGACATGGTAGACACTTATGTCTATTTTTGGTCATACATTGTCTATTCTCGACCAATACCACCTAAATCGTCGTCATTAGCAGGCGCGACGTCGCACGCGACGCCCACTGGCGCGGCGAATTACGATTCTCTTGCCACATACTCGTATTTCCCGATTGCCCAGTAATTTATGCGCTGTTCGACTGGCAGTCAGGGCGAACTACAATTTGCAGTTTGGCGAGTTTCTTTGGCTAGTTCCTGTCAAATTACACTTCAAATCCTGGTGAGACCTGCAGACTCTTGTCAACAGCAAGCGAACTCATGCTATAGCATAGTTTTACACAAATTTGCAGGTTTCCGCAGGATTCGTCAGCAGTGATCGATGGGAGACAGCAAAATGCCCTCGTCAATCTGAACTACACCGTTTTGTTCGACTGTTTGTGAAACTGGACCTACAGAAAATAGGAAATGGCGCTAATGTGGGAAAATTCTCATGCACGTATACGAGAACCGGAGGTATACTCCTTATCCCGAGCCAGAGTAGGCGTGGCATTTGAACATGGCACGAAACTGGTTACTCGTGCAATATTTCAGTGTAGGACAACTGCCATCTTGTTCTGTGTTGGACAGGGACATGACAACGATTTTGTTAAGATGAAAATATCTCACCAGAAGCATAGACACCTTCAGATTAAGTTGAAATATGCGGCCACGCCTACCCGATCTCAGGGATTCCGAGTATACATAAGGAAACTTAATGCATCAGACAATGAATGCAGCATTATCCCAGAGCTTCCAAATACACGTTAATTACTGATTACATGACTAACAAGTAATGAAGTTAGGAATATGAAAAGGAAGTGGAAACGCTGCTACTAATCCAATTCACAAGCATTACGGGAACAGTCCACAAAGTTTAATCAATAAGCTTTCAGGAGCTAAAAAGGAAAGAATTCTAAGACTAAATCCTGTAGAAACTGCGGTTGTTCGCGATATCGAGAGGAGCGCCAAAAAATAGTGGATATTTTTCCAGGAGTAAATAAGCAATTAGAAATCTTTCATCGTTGGCACTGTTGGAGTTGACAAATGTAGGATGTTAATATAGCAGATGATTCCATAAATCCAGATCTATTACCTTTCAAACTTATTATTATTTTTCTCATTATTATAAACTTATTATTATCACCGCCTTGCTGTGGGGCACATTAATACAGTGGACGTGATTTTGAAAGCCTAATATCTATCGAGTCTGATTGAACACGGACTCAGCTATCGGACATGGAAAAACTGTGGGACACTGCCAGCAAAAGAAGACCCCTTCCTCTATACGGTCATCCTTTCTCGGGCTCACAAGGTCCTCAACAAAAAGGTGCCTTGATTCTGCCTCACTAACCCATTAGAAATTTTTCGTAACCTAGCAACATGTGAAGACATACAATTGCGTAAAATGTGAAGCCACAATTCTCCTGAGGAAGCGAAATGATAAGCATTACGAGGCACTTCTGAAAAACAGTCTCCAACAAAAACCTAAACTTTGAAAGCCGAACGAAGTGTACTTTGAGGATGTTGCGACACGCTCCACGTCTCTCTGGGAGGCTCGCTGATTCAACGAAAAATTGACAATGGCAAGCATAATTTAAGAACAACACGTTAGGTAGACAGCTGAAAAGTGAAATGGTTTCACTTCTTAATAGGGGAAAATGGCTCGACAGTTTTGTGCGAAATACAAAAAGACAGAAATCACTACGGCTGAAACATCCCAGAGGACTTGCTTATAGCAGAAAACGTGAAAAATACTTCGAAGTCTCGAAAAAAATCACGAAAATTCCCCACAGTTTTTTTATCAGCTATTTCAGTGCTCAGCACCTTTCTAAGCGAAAATTTTTCCATATAGAATGGCTAAATCGAATAGATTTAGCCTGCCCATCCGATCCAGTCCTAACTCGAGCCGTTTACGCAGCGAAATAGCTATTTGATGTGAGCTTTCTATGCATTGTACTCCATATGACTGGTAAGATCTGCTAAGCACCGAAGTATCCGAAGGAAAATTACGAGAATTTTCGAGACCTCTGAGGTCCATAGTCCTTCTGCGATGAAGTTTGCTGCCTCTTCATTTTTTTCTAAATTTTCAGTTCCAAAGAGGCTCGTGGCACAGGCTAGTCCTGCCGTTGGAGAAAGTTGTTGAGAAGACGACCACTTTTCCCCAAGTGCCACCCCTGGTACCACCCCTTTCCATCCTATGTAGGTATCCCATCTTTCTGAACTTCCACAATTTGCTTCAACTTTTCCGCTGCTTCTTTTTTTAAGATTGGTCCAGTTCCTTCTAACAAATTGTCGACGAGCGAGAAAGGCGCAGATGAGGAGCAGGCGTATAGG
>MU913669.1:0-23511 GCA_036418165.1 Cooperia oncophora | reverse complement strand
GGTGGAAAAGTGGGGAAGGATTATTTTGCAGCTGGATTCTGTTTAACTTTACGCCTTACCATGGTGATACCTGTGATTCCCTTAAAATGTAGATGAGGTCCGTGCTATTGCATAGGTTTTCAAAATCCCATAAGTCTCTTCGAGAAGTGCCGGTAATGATAGACGAGAACTAGAAGAACACCCATCCCTCCATCTCACCCTCCCAGAAACGATTCTTAATGGTGGGCACCAAGAGGAAGTGCACCCCATTCAGAATCGTTGTGACTCGCTGAATACAATATGGCAGATTTTATGACTTCCCTTAGGCCAGTCAATGCAGAATTCAGCGTTCTCCTTCTAGACAAGTAAAATATCACAACTCGGAGAGTAGAACGATTGGTTGGGTTGGCTCGGAACTGTCCCAACAGCCATGAGCTATGTTGGCTTCTAGTTCGATCTGTGTTTTGAGAATAACCTACTTATGAATGCTTCGACCGGGAAAGTAGGCAAGATGAGAATGATGTGGACAACTACAATTTTTAATTTTTTACGACGCAAATATGCAATGTGTTTCAAGAAACTTATGAACAGCGAGTAGAGTAAATATGTCTAATGTGACAGTCTAAGCAGAAACATCCTGACCAGAACAGCCACGTGGACTAGTCTGGAAGGCGAAAAGCCCACCCATCATTTCCCAGGGTCATTTAAAATCCTGTGCTCAAACCTAGCGCTGAGTAGGTGTGGATAAGAGGGAGCAACAGCAAATGGCTGTGATAACGTATGTGCAGCTGCGGAATTTCAAGTACAATCTCTCATGTTAACCGACCCCTTTATCCTTCCGCGATTAAGTTCCAGACGGAAGTGGATTGGAACATGGAGTACTGATCATACGGGTGATCCCAAATACGGCATGTCCTACCGTAAAGAAAAATTTCACAAAATGTGACCCCCGATACTTGGAATCTTCCATCTCTGATATGGCTCTCTTCATTCCCGTACTAACTACTACACTATTCGTAAATTTCCGGTGGACGGGCAAGAGAATCGCAATTCAAGAAAACGTCGCGCCCAGTGCCGCCTCCTGGCAATGGACGCAACGTTTTCTTAAGTTGCACTGCCCCTTCGATTGGAGCGGATTTCATGAAAACAAGGACATTGTACTTAATTATGTCTATTTTTGGTCACACCACACTGTCTACTCTTAGAGCCTACAACTAAAATGTCGTCATAAGGGGGCGGCGACGGTGGTAGAATTTTAGAGAGGGGTCTTCGTTCGCCGAGGCGAATTATTTTTGCACCCAATACCGCGCAGAAATATCGGCGGTCGTTGTCTCCAAAATTCTTCAGTTTTCCTCAAAAAGTTGACGCGAATGGGGTGAGAGATGGGCGCAGGGAAACCGAAAGTGTAACGGGCAACTGAGAAGAGCCAACAGTCGAGAACAATCTAAGCAAAGCAATGGCGACCTCCTGGCCGGCTTTGGCGATCGAATAAGACCGCACATGGCATGGCTCTATTGCTCAACTTATGCATGAGAAAGGTGGCGAAAATGTTTTTTCAATAAAAGAGTAATTCAGCACAGCTGGTTGAAATCTGTGCTTGCAAAAAATTGGAGAAGGGGATTTGCTCTGAAATTTCCACCGTAAGTCCGAAATACCTCTGGAATGAGGATTTCCTGTTAAACATTAAATGGTATTCGGATGAACAAGAATTAAAGCGAAAACAAAATGCTAAACATCATCAACTCCGCCGGACAGAATGAGATCTGCACATGAGTAGAGTTTACCTTCTGGGGTTAGATAATGTGTGCATCAAATCATGATTCCGTAATGTGCGGCAAGCACAGTTATGTGGAAGTGACTGTAATTTGGATAACCACAGTGTTAATTGCTTCAGAAAAGAAGACCAGGGAAGAAGGTAAAACCTTCAGTAAGTGCCGCTTTCAGAACTTTCCAGTATTGCTGAGAAGGCGGATGAGCAGAGAGGACGCAGTTGCGGACTTATCAGCGACTGAAGCTCTTGTTAACAATTCGTTGAGTGTCGCTAAATCTAGCGTCTTGAAAGGATTTATGGTTTTACCCGAGTGGGTTAATGACTAGCAAAAGAAACTTGGTGAACGTGCCTGAAATGCGCCCTCCCTTAGCCGAAATCGCACCGCGATGCCATTTTCCTTTTATATATTCTTTACGACCCTTTCCCATCATCAGAAACCGGTCTAATTTTCGCAAAATTTTGTCGTCGAGTCACCCCTAAGGACATAAATAGCACTGACTGCTTCTTCCTCGTATCAGGGTGCCGACCTACCCCCCAGCCTTCGCGGCTCAATCCCGCACCCACCCATCCACTACCGAACAGGGTTTTTTTTTGAAAACAGGGCACATAATCGTTGAGGATTCCCCAACAGAGGGTTATTTGGTCATTGGGGGAGAGAAGAGTCAGGGAAGGGGGTGGAGGGAGGGGCGTATTCGCTTGTTGTTGGGAGAGAGAGGCTTCTAAGAAAAAATTCATATTGGCTTAGGAAAAATTTTTCGCGGTTGTTGACTTTATGGGGTTTTTTTTCTGTTTCACATGTGCTATGCTGCCCACTGCTTGACGGCTCGATCGTCTGTCAGAGGAGGGAACTAGGGGGGGGGAAGAGGTCGTATGAAGCCATCTTTTATGGGGGGAGGGGCGTAAGGACTCGACCAAAATCCTCAATTAATGATGTGCCCTGTTTGGCAATAATGTGGAGGAATTTTGGAAAAACTGGAGAAAAGTGGTGAAAAGCCGAGATGGGTCGCACCGGCGGAAGAAATCTCAGGAATGGAGGTTTGTAACTTGGAAAATTTTTCTTAATGGCTGCATGTGCTCTAAACGAGATTATCAACAGTTGGAGAAATTTCTTCATGGCAGATACGATTCCCCTCGGAATAGTCAAAAAAGCCACCCCCCCCCCCACTAACACAACGGATCATGTGCCCTGAGCGACCTCTCATGAAGCAGGAAAGTTTCATTTCCGCTGTAACCATGCAATTCCTCAACAAGGAATGCAGCTGCGCGCTGGTGGGATCCACGAAGGCATTTTCTCTGAGGAGGTCGCAGTACAGAACTCCATCAGCGAATTGAACCTTGCTCGGGTACAGTTCGCTTTTCATGGACGGCATCAGACAGACTGCATACCTACGAGCACTTCCTTGTATGGTTTGTTCTCGGAGTGTCACTCGAATACTCATTTCCGGCGATTTGCCTGCCCATTTCCCACATTTAGATGGAACAACCCTCGCTGCCAGACTCAAGGGAATTCACGAAGAAGTGGACAGCGGCAAATATGCATCGAGCTTACTGCCCTCTTATAGACCAGTGCAGACGGTTCAACTCTTAAGTAAGAAAGGCTATTAGAATCCATAGAAACGTGCCAATTTGCAACCCACTGTTGAAATAAATATTTTATTACCATCTCAAAGGGCTCCCATTCCGCTGTCGGCCAAAGAAATCAAGTTTTGTCTTAGCCGCTCTTGAGAGGACAAAGATTTTGAATTTCTGTCTTCGAATGCTTCTTTAGCTTTCTCGCGAGATTATTGCTAGCACAACCCTTTCTTTCTTATGACCCCCCCCCCCTTTAGAGGGCACATCATCACGCGATGAGCATAAAATGAGGCCCCACCGCCCCCACAGCTCCACCCCGTCACCCCATCCTCTACGATTAATATCGATGGCTCAAATATTCTGAGGTGGGCTGTGTGAACGGGGGAAGGGGGAGAAATTCATAAAACTTAGCCATTACGGTATAGATTCGATCAGGCAAATCACCGCAGTCACTACACCTTTGCTGTAGGCCGAGACCACTATCAACAGGCCAAATGAGGTCCTCTTCTTCAAGGATCGGAATCTTCAGCGGTGGATTGCTTTCCTTAGTGTTCCTTGTACAGCCGTTATCTTCGACGTTGCTCGGGGCCGGTCAGCAGGCGCGTTCTGGAGCAGCGCCAGCCTGTCTTGCATCTATAGCTGCAGCTTCAGGCGTCCGGTGAGTGGTGAGACAGGGACTGGTGCCAAAAACCAGCACATCGTTGACACGCCTTGACTGGATTTAGTGATAACGACTGTTATGATGATGACAAGGTCAAGAGGGAGCAGAAAGGGGAGGTTTATGGGAGTGCGTTACTCCACTTGACGTTCCCGGTAGGGAATCCCGTCGTGGAAAGAAGACTCTACAAGTTCAATGCGCTCCACTTATTGTAATACCTCCTCCTCTAGGTATTGTCGGCCACAAAATCCCAGTTAAGATTAGCCCGCAATCATTCGCCATCACAGATCCACCACCGGACAGGTTAGGGGTTTCCCTATAGACGGCAGAGTGCTGAGTAACTAACTCGATAACGAAGAGAAAAAGCAGAAAGAATACATGCCAAATGCCCCAGATAGAACCCCATTTCGATTGCAGTTCGGACTTACCCAATTACCTTCATCTCTGACTCTACGCCCTTATCTGCACAGCTGATTCCCCGATAAGAACTCTACGACCGTACAAGTGACGATTTCCGTGCTTGTTCTTCCAGCAGCGTCCAGCTTTTCACTGAAAGGCGGGCCTTGAAGGCGGAGTCTGGAGGCGGAGTCACTGGAAAAAAGGAGGCGTCACTGAACCTATATTGCGCTATAGCGCCCCTCCTCTTACAACTTTTTGCCGCGAAACCGGTGCAACGGTTCTTCACAGACCACACTATCCTGCCGACGCCATATTTTGAACTTCTGTACCTGGTCGCGGACCGTGGGGGCAGCAGTAGTGGCAACGCTACCAGGGCGATGGTTAGAAAAAAAAACGCAATTTCTTTGATGTAATCGAGTGAACAACAAGTATGTAGAGTCAACCACCTAAGGAAGTGTCACAAGGGCTGAGCCAGCGTCTGCTTCTCGACGGGGTTCGTACTTCCTGTCTGTACCATTTGTGTCCCAGAAGCCAAATACATCTCTCTCACGCATATAATAACTACGCCTTAAATTAGGCGCTGTTCACAGCGCTGTCCTAAGCCGACCGAGTGGTGACCAGTGAATTGATTTTCGAACGCAATTTGGCTCGTGCTATGGGGGAGGGGAGGCATTTTGCACTTTCTCTACTTATGACCGTACTATCGAGCCATCAAGTGGAGACCTGCTAATTATTGTGAAGCCACGGAGTGATAGCAGCCAAATTTATGGGCCCACCTGCCAATTCTTGAAGCAACCAACACGTCGATGGGAAGAAGGAAAAGTGCGAACTCCTTCCCATCCTCCAAGCCGAACTGCTCCAATTCTCGTTTTTAAGAGCGCCATGTGTCTCGAAAAATCACGTTGAAATGTCATTTTTAGGGCCATATAACTTGGGAATGTAGTCACATCCCGCTCCTCGAAATCATGGAAACTTCGCGTCGAAGAGGTAATATTGAAAACGAACCTGATGACAAAGAGGACAAAACGAAAGGGAACTTATTGAATTTGCCTGTGTTGTAATAAGTCTTTCCAAGAAACAGGGACTCTTCTTTCCTTTTTCACCACAGAGGTTATGAGTTCTTTTTTTTTCGAAAAATTCAATTTTGCGGGCACAATTACAACTCTCCCCTTGTGATCCGGCTCGGAACGTGTGCAGAAATGACGCCTTTGAAGTCCAGTGGTTGGTGAGGTCACAAGCCTCATATTACGTCCCTGAGATCCTTGACAAAACAATCGCCAGGCAACTGATCACTGGCAGTGTAATTTAGATATCCCTGTCCCTGAAAGCTGAATCAAGCCCGGTAAAATTCAGTTATCAAAATTTGGTGAAACACCATTTCCCTCGCCCCTCCACCTTCCGCCAGAGAAACCCTTCAAAGCCAGTAGACCTCGGATCTTGGCAGAAACAACAAGCTTGGGGCGCATCTCGGCCATATCGGAGTTCAAAAGGGCGTGTCCCGCTAACCGCTGCGTATTGCGGGAAAATCGGGAAAAGCCATAAACGGAAAAGTTGCGCAGCTAGGAAAATTTTTCTCGAAGGCAAATACGACCCCTCCGATACTTTCAGCGAGATGCATAGCGCGTCAAACGGGAAAAGTCATCAATCAAAAGAGCTTTCCCCGGTTTAATAGGATACTCCTCAACGTAGGTGCGCTACTTCATGGAGTTCCCCCAACAATGCTGTACCCTCTTTCCGTGCCAACCCTCCTTTCTTGAGCATACGTCTCTGCTTCTTTCTCGTCTGATCCTACACAGCCGCAGGCACGCCTCTTGTTGCAATCAGGCATGAACTATATATGGCGTGTAGGGGAAAAACCGATCCTCCCCAAAAACTCCCGCCATACCAAAAGCGGCCTTCTATCCGAACAACCTCTCTCGTGATGTAATATGGAACCCTCCAGCCCATTTCTAGAAGGCATTTTCTACAAGACGCACGGACAAAAAGGGTCCTGATTCGAATACCGCTCCCGTGACCCCACTACAACAACAGCTGCTTTGCCCTCGCCGGGACGTGGACCTCCTGAACGACATCAATTTTTAGGGCGTCGTCTCGATACCTATGTATGTGGACTACAGATTTGGGTTCTAGGTTCAGGTAGCGTCTACAATGGACACTTTGACCTTCCCCTTAACTCCAACTCTTCTGGTAACTCCTTATCATATAAAGAACTCTGGACTCCCGACAAAACTAGCAGGTTTCATCAGCGCATTAAAGCGTAGAGAAATCAACTAATAAGACACCGCTTTTCTTAGAAAATTTCACTGCTGAAACGTGCCGTTTCGAGTGATACAGAAAATGGCGCTGGTCGGCTAGGAGGGAGCATCTTGCACTTTCGCAAGTTTATTGTGCTAATTCCTACTGAATAACAAGTTTCTCTTTGGCGAAACCTGTAAACTCCTGTGAAGCCGCGGAAGGAAGCGAGCTTGCCGCTCTGGTCATAAGAATTCGGCAATCTACCCTATCCAGTCTTAGTTGAGTACTATTCGGTCACCCACCCGGCCGAACAGCGCCGCAAAAATTGCAAATAGTGAAAATAGGCCGGGGTTTTTGAACACTGGCACATCATCGCTCAGCTTTGCAGGCGCTAAATTGCCGTCGTTCTAGCGAATAATGAAACAAGCTTTTGAGTAAACAGCGATGGATTAGAGAAAAGAAATGGAAATTAAAAAGAAAATGAAACAGAACTGCTGACAAACGTTTACACAAGCACTGTAAAAAAATGTTGTTAAAAGTAATTACCAGAGTTCTGCGGCATTAATTAATTAATGCAAGATGACTCACGGCTTTATTCTCTACTGAAACAACTATCGTTATCTTTGTGAAAGGCAAGGGAGCAGAGCATTCACGTGCTCATTTCTCATCCAAAGAGACCACTAGGATTACAGCTGGGGTTCAAAAAACAAAAGCGTATGCTCTCAAGGACTTGTAAAGAAAAAGAAGCAAATGCAACGGCCAAAAACTTTGAACAAAATCCCGTTCATTGGACGAGTTTTCCGGGGTGCTAGTTTCACGCCAGAAAATCGATACGGTAACCGATTCTGTTCACACTCTGGCTCATAATCATTTCTTTGCATTTCCCAGCACCAAGTGCTATTTAACATTCGAAAAAAACGAGAATATAAACAAAGGAGAACTTAGAAACGAGGCTCGTAACGGGAAACACGCTCCATGTCTCAGAGATGGGAGAGGCGTGGCTACGTATCTCATTTGAGCGTGACTAAGGCTGCCCTGCAAGAGGGATATTTCCCTTTTTCAGCTTTTTGCAACTGCTGTAAACACAAGTTTTGTCTAGCACGAGACTCACCGTTGTCTCAAATAATAACACCATGAAAACGCATCCTACGCTGTGCTGAAATGTAGTCTGCAGTCACGCCCTCCCCATCTCTGAGGATTGGAGTATAGATTGCAGAAACTCTGACAGCAAAACGATCCAATTAGAACGAGCAATTTTTTACGGTTTTACCAGCGTCAACTCCCAATTCCATACTCTGAACAACTAGGTGTCCTCGGCAGTCCTACGTGCACGGGGTAAAACTCATAACTCAAAACTCATTAGTTAAAGAAATGAAAACGGAACGAATTATTCTTCCATTTCCTGGACTTATTAGGGGATACCTTGAAAGACCCTTCTCAGATCAGAAAGACAAGTCTCTAAGTCTACGTTGAAAAGCGGAAATCGTCTCCAGAAGCGGAAATTTTGAAGTGTAATCGATTACGCGTATTCAAAATACTACGGGAGGGTAACCGGGAATTCAGTTCATTGAGGTAGTCCTTTAGGAAAACTGGTACTTTGATAGAGCTCCAGCTGGAATTCTAAGCTTCAGTAGGAACCGCGACCTCGGAAGTCTTAGCAGAGCAATGTGTAGGATGTGAACAGAGGAGCTGAGAGGAGCACATGTGGATATTTATAACATATGTATATCAATAAATACAAGTATGCAATACATGTGGGTATATTGTGCTATTAGGGTTTCGAAAATCCTTGCGACGCTTTTGATTGAATTGTTCTATGGCAAAAGACCCAAAAATAGCATTTTGGATGGGTTTTAAATCCAGTCGAATTGGGAGAAGTGAAGGCTCTCCCATCATGCTAGTGGGGTTCGGCTGCGCAATTCGATAAAGGGGAGGGGGCATGGGGGTATAGTAGATGGAAGAGGTTGGATGAGAGTTTGATGAACAAGCGCTGTGAAAGAGTCCGCGCTCAGGAGATGTCGCGGGGAGTGATGGCGGATTTCGAGCCTATCCCCATATTATGAGTTGCGGGCTATAGGGCGCTCCGGACGTAATGAGAAGCCGACCTGTATAGTTGATCCTTGAGGAAGGATGTGCTTGCCACATGGTAGAGGTAGCTTTGTAGCATCAAGTCGCTTCAAAGGCTGGACTATTCAAGCTCCGGAAGTAGCCCGAATGTAAAGTCGGACCAGCACAAGAATGAGGCCTTTATCAAGCTTACTTGAGGGCGCAAGGCTCGAATGAGGTAACGCGACGCAGTGAGTTGCAGACCGTCCTAAGAGCTCCACCGCTGATGCAACTAGCCATGCTTCTCCCGCAAATCTCGTTAATAATTGTAGAAGGGATCTCATGAGTCACTCACACTCACACTGACCGAATGAGAGTATTTCTTTTCTGTAAGGTCCGCGCAAGAAACTTTCTGGGAGACTCTTATGTGAGTTGTAGCAGAGTGTTGTACGTCCTTGAGTACATCTTGACAAATTCCCTCACACCTAAGATCTCCAAACAGAAATAGTATATTGCTTAAACAGAAAGAGAAAGATGTGCATTGGAAACGATTTCAGTGTTTTATTGGTGGGGACTTGTCATAAGGGTATCACTTGGATACTAGCACCTGTTATACACACACGAGTCCACTAATCGGCTTCAAAATAATGGATACGTATGCTTGAATTCATTCAGAAATCTCAATTTTTTTTCTAACTACGCGCAATGGCCGAAGACGAGGGCATGTGTTGTCCAAGGCTCAACGGCGCAAAAGAATCATGGATTTCGATAGTGGAATTGGCGACCGTACCAGGTTATTTAGCACTGTTGATGTCAGCCTCTTATTAACCGGAGAGCTGCCGATCCCTCTGGTACCGCGATATCGCATCCTTCAAAAGCAAGAATTCGCAGAACCGAACCTCATACTTGAAAATGAAGGGTCCAACGCTCTTTATCCATAGTTGCCGTCAGTTCATGAGAATTGGGATTTGAGAAGGCTGTGCAAATAGGGCACTAGCCTAGTCATAAACTGGCTGGTACTTTGTAGATTGAAATGTCTTATTAGCAATACAAGAATATTTAGTCGATAAAATTTAGTCAAAGTGTCGCGCAGGGACTTTTTCGAACATACCTTAATATTTAAGAATTTATCGATAAAGCGGGTTTTTTCAGTGTTCAAATAGTACCTGTAGTGCGCTCTTCACGGGCGGTGGTAATTGGTTGTGGAAGGCAAGACTCGAATAGCTATTAATGTGAGCGGTACCCGGGGAACGCCATAGTCTCATGAGTTCGCGAGCTGAACGATTCAATCGTGCGAATATCACACCCTTGTGACCGACCGTACTCCGCCGCTGATCTTTGGACCGCTGTTGCTGCCAGCTCAATGGAATTCAAAAATGCAACAATCTTTCAGGTCTTCTCGCGATACTCGCAACAATCCACTGAGCGAGCCTAAACAGCACATTCGGCGACTGAATCGCTTGACGTCGTGTAGAGTTAGAAAGCTGCAGAAGTCGCTGACGGAAGACGTCTTGGTCTGATGCTGTGGCGATTGGTGCTTTGAGCAGGTATTAAGTGCTCGCATTCTGAGATAGATACCATGCACAAAAGAAAAGGTCAAAATGCTCCAAGTAAGAACCCAGCTTGAGCAGCGACGGTCGTCTGAAGCCCGGATGTGCTCGGCAACAGAGCGGCGTTAGAGCTCATCGTACCGTGACGCGCGTCGACAGCGCTGTAAGGCGCTGTAGAGGCGCGCGAACGCGCTGTGCATCATGATGCGCTCCAGTGCTAGAGACGTGAAGTAGTCGCAGACAGGATACGACTGGCAGCGGCCACATATGTATTAAGAGAGTAAGGGGGACGGAGAAGAGCGGAACACGCGTGTGCTAATCTATGGCATTGTGTATGCATATACCGGTACAGCCAGGAGCGTCAGGGCTTTGGGGAGAGTCGAGAGAATGGGCGATTACCAACAACTTGTTTGAAGGCACTTGCCGAGGGAGTGCAGGTTCTGCTACAATCGTGCATAATGCCGTCATTGCAAGTAGTACATGACAGAGCGTTAGGACAGCCATGGCTGACGATAAGCTTAAGGCAAGGCAGCAAAAGAGGGCCCGCTAAATAATTGAAATGAACTTGTTGATATCTGATGCAGAACGTACAATATGAAAAATCGTCCTAGTGCAATTACATCGCTGTGTTATGCATTTCCATGGCATACGTAGACTGCATGTAAAAAGGATTACAGAGCACATAGTGTCATTATTTGCAAGTATTTTGCATTAATGTTCGATTCATAACGTGAGAAAATCTTTCAGTTGTTGTGTGCCTAACGAGGTTGATAGGTGGAACAATTTATTAATGGCCTAACGTTTCGACCCAATCGTCGTCTTCAGAGGCCTGAACATGTTTCAAGTTTTAGATTCGCACCTACCCCACTAAGGCGCCTCGCTCGAATCTTAGCCGCGTTCCGACGATAGTGTCGGGAACGGCGCATTCGAGAAGACGCCACTATCTTGGCAGAAACAGGCTCACCAGTTGTTCAGCCTTTCGTAAGCGGGATAGGTCGCATGCCACAGCACAGAGTGTTAGTAGAGAAATTGAGGAACTCTACATGTCCTCTGCCCATGTGAATGATATATCGGTGGAGACCACATCACTCTTTGTCCTTTTTACAGTCCGTCCAGCTGGCGTCCTACTACCAGGTTTAATATCGCCAACTGAATAGAGATTCCAAATTTGGGGCACACTTCGTTAGTGCAGTAAATTCAACTTAACGCCTCGCAAATGACCCTTATCTCCATCCGCTCAGGAAAAAAGCCATTCGAATCCCGAAAGTGCAACATTGGTGCGACGTGCGAGCCCATATTTTTAAAATGGTGTTTTTGCTCAGCGAAAGCTAATGGTTCTTATCGAAAGACTGCGGAAATTCTTAGCTAGCAAAGTGGAATGTGAAGTTCCTTAATTTCGTCGTGCTTATTGTTCGGAAGCCGTAAACCTCAGCGAGTCAGTCTATAGGGTGTTTATATGTCGAAACTGCACCGCCTAAACTGAGCTACCCTCGCGGAAATCCGTGCGGATATACTAATATTATAATTTTGGATGTTGAAATCAGGTAGTTAAATGTGCTGGCGTAGGCTGCTGTAAGCAATAGATAGCCCGGAGATCACGGTGGGGACTATCCGGGGACTGTAGAGTATAGGCTTTGTGGTGAGAGGTTTTTTTGCTCTAGGAAGCGTGAGACTGGTCAGGCGGGGGGGGGGTGTGTGATTACACCAATCGCTGTCGTTTGATCTCTTCAACAACTGGTGGAAAACGGGCTGAAACGGCGCCAAACCCAGCCCAATCCTGCGTGACAGCTTTTGTAGCGAAGGAAACTGTAAGTATACCAACTGGTGCGCTCAAGTCCAGTCACTTGCATAGTAGAAAGCAACCAAGACGCCCTGAAGAAGGTACAGGGCTAGACGATAATTCAAAGAAACGAGACGCTCATACGCGCATGAGAGACACTTTACAAGAGTGACAGGCATTTCATTAGAATTGGCAAGAAGTTTTCACAAACTCTGACTGGTATCACTTCAGGCTTCACATGGCTTCACAAGAATTCACAAATCTCTACCTGATAGGTCAACAACCTGTGGGAAGCAGCAAAGGTGCAAAAAGGCGCAGTTTGGCCACGGAGGGGCATCTTGCACTTTCATTGCTCCACCAGCTCCGGTTTGCATACTTTACCTGATGAAACCTGCGGACTCTTGTGAAACTGGAGCAAGCTCGTCGGGCCATCATGGTACCTGTCAACTCAAGAAAAGGCTCCCTAGATGGTCGACACGTCGACAGGAAGTAGGTAAAAAGCAAAACGCCCCACTCCCCGTCGCCGAACTGCGCCGTGCAAAAATCCCCCCTCCCCCGCCCTCCTGCCTCGCGCCGTAAGCCGATGTACGCCAAAAAATACTACGTTATTTCGTAATCCGTAGATATCGTTTATGCATTCACATCTACTTCACGAGCTCTGTTTTTAGGAAGGAAGGAAGGGGGTGTTTTTTTTGAGTGCACGCTCAAAGTAAACAGAAGTTCATGACAGAGACATGAATAAGAAGTGGTAGGGACACCCTGCATTTCAAATTAGTGGATCGCCAAAACCACCAGAAGATCACTTGAGTTGCTTCGGGCTGTTACTCAGGTCAGAACTTTTAATAATTGAGCCCTTTTTCGAGACGGCTCGCTACATGTTGTGAAGTTCATCGGGGACAACAAAAGTGTAATTCATTTTGGCTTCGTGCTGAAAGTGTCAAAAAAGGGCGGAGGCGCTTTTGGAATTTCGTTATCAGTCGTTTAGGATCGTTGCGCACTTGAGGAAGTGCTCGTTTTTGAAGCAAAGAAACAGCCTGTGCCAGGCAAAACGTAAGGCTGGCGCTCAGACTTTTGGAGCTGTCAGAATACAAACTGTTCTGAAGGAATCGTAGAAGTGACATGGAATGATCCAAAACATTCCCCCCCCCCCTTATAATGCATGAGTTTTGTAATTTCCGATCAAGTGACGCGCGTGGTGATAGCTTTTAACACGTTCCGGACCGCGTGACACACATGGTGTGTCATGCATATGTCTCCGCGGTGTTTTATTTGATTAATTGGGCTTTCCTTTCATATTCTAACGTTGTAAAAGCACGTTCCCTTTTACGGAGAATACATCCCTCATTAGCGATTGGGATGAGGGAGTAATTACTGATGAAATGTTGACGAAACATGATGAAATGTTCCGAAGATGCGCTGCAGTACGAGAAGAGCAAGGCGGCTGTAGAATCCACAGAGCCGCTTCTGTGAACCAAGAGACGAGACCACACAGGCACTGAATCGTCTGTGCTCTTCGAAAGCTAATCCTGACAAGGGGAGGGCTGTTCGATTCCTCAACAACACTAACCAGGGCATATCATTGGTTGGGGATTTTAGTCGACTCTATACGACCCCCTTTTGGGAGTTGGTACGACCCCCCCCAGCCCTCTGATCCTTCCTCATCGACCTCTGAGCGCGTCGACGCGGAGGGGGCAATAATCAAGTCATATCCATTAAAATGCCCGTACAGGAAGGATGGCAGAAAAGCAAGGGGATAGGGAAACGTCTACTATACCATTTGGAGGCTAGTACCTTTAGCTGTGTATCTGTGAAATTTGGCGAACCTACCCACAGAAGAAGTTCTCGAGAAATTGAAAAGAAGCCCGAGTGGTGAAAATCAGCGCCGATTTTCAAATCAGACGTCATAAGAGGGAAGTGCGCTGCTCAAATTCGACCGGGTTGGACCAGTAGTTGTGCGGTGTTCTCGAAATATAAGGTAGAAGGTTTAGTTCAGGAGCCCGAAGAAGGGAGAAAGGAAAAAAATTTGTTTCGTGGATGGTCCCATAATGTTCATCCTGCACAAGAAAAAAGGGTGGATGAAGTCAAGCGCTGAATGTCTGATCACAGAGCCTGGACCTTTGTCGAGCTTCCCGCGAGACTGACTCCCAGCTGCAATCGCTGCGCGAGTTATGTCCGATAAACTGAGGATGGTAGAGGGTGTGGCGTCTATAGATACCTACTCCTCGTCTCGTCATCCGGGCAGTTGATTAGGGCGGTCGTCAACGGGCCGCAGCGCGTGCCAGGAACTATTTGCTTTTTCCAGACTAATTTAGTCATTTTTTCCAACTTTTCACTGTTTTGGCTACTTTTTCCCAGATTAGCAGCTCCTTATCTTCACAAGGTGGAAAAAATGACTAAATTAGCCTGGAAAAGCAAATAGTTCCTGGCACGCGCTGCGGCCCGTTGACGACCGCCTAATCAACTGCCGGATGCGGAGGATAATTTTCTTGTAGAAGCACGAACGCAGTACCGATTCTATACCTCTAGCAGTAATGTTCTCAGCATGAGATGTCATTCACGACTGTGAAAACGCACCCCGGCCCTAGATGAAATATGGGTGGTCTTGGACCTTCGAGCCAAACTCTCACAATCGTCAATTTTGTATGAATGCAGATGAGAAGCCGCCCGAGTTCTACCATGAAGAGTTACGTGGGCGCAAGTGGATGATCATCATAGCAAAGGATTCCCACACTGTGGCTTTCAAGCGGCTCTATACAGAGAACAAATCGGCGCTGTCAATGTATATTGCCAGTTCCTCGGCAATCATACCGTCAAATGGATGATACCACACAACTACAAGAAGGCTACCTTTACTCGGCATAGTGCCAAACCCGAGAGTGACTGTATTATAGGGCAGTGCTGGGACACAAAGAATACTAAGACCTGGGTTCAATCGCCCCATTCGCCCCACATAAAGCCGAGCGATTCCAATTGTTCTCGTCAGTCGAGAGTACTCTCCGACGGCAAACGCTACAATGTTTTGTCATTCGCCGAAATTGGCATCAACAGCAATTTACTCGCACTTGTTGAAAAATCGAAGGTACCAGAGGTCCAAAGGCTTTCGGGGCATTGGGAGCGGGTCATTGGTGAAGCAGGGATTTACTTAACTTGGAGCCAAAATATTACTTTCTTATTATTTTCTCCTCTTTGGTTTGTTACGAAAAAATCGACGGCACGTTTGAATGGGATGACCTAATAGTACGTGAAACAGGAAAATCACCAAAAGTCAACCGCCACTCACGAAACGCTCCCCAAAAATGATCGAATACGACCCCCTCCCTTTACAACGTCCATGAAGCGAGAAAAATCAACTATCAAAATAAATTTTTCTCAGCCCAAATACGACCCCCCCTCCTGGCGACCAAATACGACCCCCCCCTATTGGGGATTCCCCAACAACGATGTGCCCTGACACTAACACCTAGTCTGACGGAAGGAGGATGGGGCAGACGGCAGCAAGGTCGCTGCCGACTGACGGTTCCATCCTCGTATCATACCGCAAAGAATTGGTCTGGAACTTCAAAAATGACCGCTCCGACATTGATGAACACGTCCGTACTGAGCAACTAGCAGTCGATGAAGCCCTTCTTCTGAAGCTTTGTGGGGAAAGGGCAACGCAGTGCGTAATCTGAGACGGTCCGCGAATGCGATCGACACAGAACGGCTCGCTGAATGGCCTGGGAAGCCTTAAAAGTTGGTGCTTGGATACCTCATGGAAAGCCGATGTGCACATGCTTTTGATTTTCACGTGGACGCTTGAAAATCAGAAGAATACAAGCACTGTCTTGGTGGAGGGCCGCAGACAGCGAAAGATAGGCGTGGTTCGACCTCGCTGCCGACTGCCCTCCTCCTTCCGCCCAACTAGCTGCCAGTGTTTTGAGAGAGTCACAGGGCCCTTGCCCTTCTTATGTTTAGCTCATGTTCCAAAACGAACGACATGCATAAAGTCATGCATATAGCAAACAGTCAGAGCAGGATTAAGAGGGGTGCAATAAGCTTGCCCCGGCACCGTTTACTACCAATAGTGATCAGTTAGTGATCGATTTAGAAAGAAAGTAAGCAGTTGCGGGCAGGGTACATTCGTGGTGTGTTGAATGGTGGTGTCGTACGACCCCCCCCCTTTGAGGGAGAGTTTCGGTACGACCCCTCTTCCTTCCCCCACACCTACCTTCAGTTCCCTACGTACAAACCACCAGTTCCTACCAGATTCCCACATCTTACAGTTTTTCACCCAGAAATAATTTTCTGTTGGGCGAGGGAGGGGAGGCAAATACGGCCCTCCTCCCCCGCGGCCGAGTACAACCCCATTCCGTATGTTTCACACAACGATGCTGTACCCTGGTTGCGGGATTGCTCATCCCGTGCCTTTTGCACGTCCTCGGCCGATTGCGACGATACCAAGGTGATGTTCCCATCTGCCTATACTGCACTGGAATTCGGGGATACCTGTAGATCAGGTGGGTCCAACCTGTCTTTGGTCAAGTCCATGTTTTTCGTCAAGACGGATCAATTTCCAAATGCTCTTGAATACCCTTGAGAGAGTGTATCAGAGTCTTCTTCATCCAAGCGCAAAATGGAAATTTCTAGGACTTTATGAAAGTTTCTAGGGCATGCTTGAACAGGCTTATTAGAAGCTTATTGTCCCGACCTAAAATACTAGCAATTATTCGAGTTTGCCGGCGAAGGATGAAAGTAATTAAGAGGGTTAGGAGAGAGAGGCGGTTAGCTGTAAGACACGTATCCTCTTTCTCAAAGAGATGCTTTCGTTGAATGAGTTTCCCTCTGTTGGCTTCAGCCGTAAAAAGCAGAGACGAACAAAAAATCAGGGCCTCTTTTACCTACACCATTCTACTCTGTCATCGGCTGACTACTGGGAGGAAAGGTACACTCATTCTCTGCTACAACGGTGTGGGAGCTACGTGCCTACATCGCTTATTCAAAACGTTTACGACCGAGCAGATGTACCAGTATCCCGGTATTTTTTCTTAGTAGTCACTAGCCTCTTTAGTCGGCACTTCTTGTGGGAGAACTCTGATCACGGTTCCTTTCCGGGAGCTTCACTGAAAGTTGTCCGTAATCTTCCTTTGGGGCTAAAAAAACTGATACTACATACATAGAGCTTGCCTTACTCACGCTTAGGAAAAAAAGGATCCGGATACAAGTCAGTAATCGGGTAAAGTACGTGTTATTTTTATCGATTACACGATGTTCCCCAATCAGCTCGATTAATGAGTCAGAGTCCACACGAAGGATGAGATGAAAAAGAGAACAGAATGAAACTGGAGGATTTTCAGAAGAGTGTCCAGCTACTTGGCTCTTAGAAGCTTGCCACTATCCCTCCCCCTTATCTTGTCGTGAGCAAGCAATGATCAGGGCAAGATAAGATAGGATCAGAAAGTAAGCGTCATCACCTAGCTTGTCTCAGAATTGGACAGAGGGTCAGGAGAGCCTAGAAAAACATTCAGAGATTACAGTTCGTAAGCTATGGGGTCCAAATATGACCACATGGGTGATAGTTGACTCACCAGACTCACGGAGGACGTCCTGAATAAAGGCTAATGATTGGACGACTGCACAAAAGCAAGACATGCTTGCACTGCGAAAAGAGCGGCTCAAGGACCAGAAGGACAAGGAAAAAAGAAAGGAAAGAGCAAAAAAGCGAGCTAAAAACAAGCGCGACGACAAATCAAGTCAGGTAACGCGCCATGAATTATTATAAGTTCAGTAGATGGCCGGATAGATGGCATATCGCTGGTCACGGAGGGTACATTTCAGCTAGTGCACTTCCAGTTTAGCGACAGGCCGGCAGACGCTTCATTCACCTGTAGAGCAACAGAAGGGGCAACCCTGAGGGCCTACAAATTCGGACAGCGTCCACCTCCAAGAGGAGTTAGATTCGCTACCTCAAGTAACCGCGAATTTTTTTTTTGGACATTCCATGAAGATAAAAACGTATGTAACTAGGGGCTTACAATGCAACTCCGCAGGTATTGATAGACGACTGAAGAGAAAGCAATAGGAGCCGTTGACAACGCTCAGTAAAACGCTAACAGTTTTACTTTGTTAGATCGCGCGTGGTCAGCGAGAAACTGTGAGAAACCATAAGGAAAAATAAATTGAGAAAACGAGAGAGGGGAAGTGAAGATTATAACGGCTCAGAAACTGAGCATGTGGGCGTTTCTGACCCTCAGTGAGGATGGACTATCTAAATTCGAGAACCTCTGACGTCCTTGGAACGCACTTTCTCGTGGCTAAAGTGATACATCTGATGGCAGTTGAGGCTATCTGCGCGCCTATGCCCGGAAGATATTCCCGACCACGACAGTGTGCTCTTCAAATGTGTCCTCAAATAGCGTTTGAAGACTTCAAGAAAGTAATAGGGTTTTTAGCTCTACTAAGGGGGTAGAACTGCATCCATTCTATGAAATGTTCGCAATATCAAAAAATATATTTTGGGAAAAAAATAAGAGAACAATATGGGGGAAACATTTATCGAGCCCCAGATGACCTGTGCCGCGGACGTGAGGGGTAAGGGGGAGAAAATAAGGAGAAAATTTTGGGGCAGGGTGGAGAAAAAAGACAAATTGAGTCTGACTATCGCTGAGTGAGTTATGGAAGACGCATAGTAGAATAGAATGAGACTATTGCTCGGCTCGAACGTTGCACAGGGCATTTGCTGCCATTGGGAAGAATCATGTGCAAAATACGACCCCTTCGAAAGTTCCCTCTCATGTACGACTTCCCCCCTCTTTTCCAGCACCTGCCATGCTCTTGAATTTTTCTTAATTTCTACCAGTTTTCCATTTTCCAGAGAAATACAGCTCTTTCAGCTGCCAAAAAAACGCGGTGGAGAGGGAAGAGTAAAGGAAGGGAGCGGAGTGGGGAGGGGAATCAACAACGGAAGTCCTCTCTATCCCCAACGTACGCGTGCCTTGACGACCAAGCAGGTCGGACGGATATGGATGGCCCGAGCAAAGGCCGATTCCGAACTCACAAACGTTAGTGATTTTAAAGGGCACTGTTCTCACCAAGGTGACGAAAGGGGAATCCAAAAATGAACCTGTGAGAAGAATTCCTCACAAGTACGAAGTAGCGGAGTTGGGCGGCTTACGAAAACTATCCTTTCGTTTGTGCATTAACTGAGCGAAATTCCGATGTAAAGCGTCGAACACGTCGGGCGATGGAATTGCGAAAAACTCGAGGCTCGGTAGAGAAGTATTCCGGCCTTCTCATGTTTGTAAAGGCGCTTCAGCGTAGCCTTCCGGAATCGGCAACTTCCTGCTTACCCCTTGGTAAGAGATCATTTCGGCTGATGTTATGCAGCTTCAAGAATAACAATCAACATTTACCCCTGTAGTTAATTGTTTTTGTATACATAGCTTTGTTCCGAATAATGGAAGTGCAGCTAGGTCATGCTTTCGCATTCTGCGACGAGCAAAGCGGAACCAGGAGATCCTCCGACAACATTTGAAGAAAGTAGATTTAGAGGGACTCCTATTCCTGCCGGGGGGGGGGGTGGGGTCGAGTACCGAGCGAGCATCGGAGACCTGCTGCTTGACCCTAGTGCCAAGCGCTTGCTCAACGGCAGAAGCGCTTCTGTGTGAGCGAAACTCTCTGGTAGTGTGCTGCTGTCGTAGATTGAAATGAACGGGCGTCTCAATTGGGCGCAGTTCGTAGACGGGGGGGAATATATACATTTGGCTTCATTAGTTCGCTTTACCGCAGATCTTACTTGGTGAAACCTGTAAACTGCATCGCGAAGCTACGGGCAAGCTCGTCTAAACGCCAGCCCGGTGGAACCTGTCAACTTTTGTAAGCCAACGAAGTGGGTTCTGCATATAGTCGTCACGTCGATGAGGGGTAGCAAAAGTGCAAAATATTTCCCTCCTCCGTTGCCGTATTGCCCCCCCGCCCATTTAGTTGTTATGTAATTGCTGATGAGAGGCCGATGGTCCCACCGCTCAAGAGGGAAGTCCGCTACCGCTGAAGAGCGTTACTCAGCATCGGCAAATTCCTCGTCGCGCTTTCTGGCCGTTTTGGGGGCTCTCAAGGAAGGAACCCAATCACAGTAGGTTGTCCATGTTGTGGTTGCGCACAATTTCTTTGCCTGATTCTGAACTTGAACTGGAAATATTTGAAAATGAACCCCCTTTTCGGCTGTGAAAAAGGCGATCTCGCGTTTCAACGGCCTTATGAAACGGCGAGATCGAAGGTCAAACGAACGTACTCAAAAAGCCTATGGCGAATTCAACCATGAATACCTTCAGACAGAGCTAAATCTTAGTTTTGCAGGTGAATTATTAATGAAACCACTTCTCTTTTTGGCTTGAGATTAGACGGGCGCCTGCACAGCAAAAAGGTCCGTAGCTCAAACGCATTTGGTCGCCCTGGCAGAAAAAAAACGTTTGCTCGACGCGGAAAACAAAAGGAACAAGTTATTTTTTTTGCATGTTTTTGCAAATTTTTTGCATAGCATTGACACACATCACATATGGAAATTCGAAGCGATATGGTAAAGCGACAAAAGTTATGCGCGAATAATGTTACTCAGAGGCAAGACAGTAAACAGGTATCTGCTTTATACTGCGATGCCGAGAGACTTTTATATTGGTGACAGGCGCCCGCTAGTTCGCATTGCGGGGGGGGGGGCGTGAAGAGGCATTTTTGTAGCTTTTTCTGGTTCCCATCGACGTGTCGAAAGCATCAAGTGGAAACCTGTGAAATCTTGTGAAGCCACGAAGTCTTAGCAGAGTTTATGAAGCAACAAAATATTAAACAAATACAAGCTTGCTTGATAAGGCTTGGCTTCCTTTTCGCCAGAAGTGTTACAGTTTCACGAGAGCAGTACCTTGTTAATCGGAAGTAGTGAAGCAGCGGTAGTGCGAGATGCCTCCCCCTCGTCGCCGAACGCCGTGCAACCGCTCTACTGGTCAATGTTTCGACGAGATCGTATACAGGACCCGAGACTGGCCCGAACTCTATTCTCAACTTCCATATTTCAGCGCATTCTGAGAGCCTCCAGCAAGAAAATTGCCCAGCGAAGTAGTAAGCTGTGTTCCACCAGCTTGAAGGCAGTTGGCACGATAAATCCCCAAGACGAGTAGGATTAATACGCCTGGCAGGACGGAATTCCGCGACCCTGAGCAGGCGCTGCGTAGCGCCTTTTCCAAGGAAGGTACCCTTATAAGGGCCCTATCAAGCTACAACATACCGACCCGAACGCCCACCACGCCCGCCCGCCCACAAATGGACGACCTGATGCTCGTATTGCTTCATTTGCTAAGTAAAATATGAAGCGAAGGGATTGGTATGAAGCGGCTGCGGTGCTGCATGGATATATGAGTACATACGTGCAGCCGTACCTACCGTAGCGGTTATTGGCAAGATGCCTACGGGAAACTCGTCCGAAATTGCTTTTCAAGTCATTAAGAACGAAGGCTTTTCTTCGCAGGATTTTGACCGTTTCACTCCGTTCTTTCGCCATTTTCCCACTATATAGCGCCCTGCTAGCATTTTAGGCCTGAGTACCAAATTATCGTGCCAACTGCCTTTAAGGCGTACCTGTACAAAACAAATAGATCACAGATAGTCAGGCTTTGAGATGACCGGGATTTGCTACAGTAAGCAGGCTAGCCAGCCATAAGCAAGCTCTGCCTGGCTTGCACTAAAATTGTCGTGAATGTCGAAAAATAACTTTAGCCAATATTTAATGCGCAGGACATTTTATGCTTCAGTTTTCACATTTTCGATGACCGTGACTCCACTCAAGCGTAAACTATAGCGAAACTATGAGTAAAGTTTGAAAAAGAAAAGATTTTCACTTTCATTTTACTCATGTAGTGTAGTGCACACTTACTACATTTTATCGACAGCAGTTGTACTTTATCAGCGACGGCAGCGTTGAGTAATTTGAGATAATTTAAAGGGGACAGAGGAGCAGATTTCAGGAAATAGTTTAGTTTCCGTTTTACACGTGCCACTTAGACGGAACTACGCAAGTCGGGTTGGAGCGTTACTTCCGAGTCGTGGCATCGCGCCCACTAGCAGGATATTTCCTAGTTAGTTGACTGGACAGACATAAGTACAGAAAGCTAGAGAGCGATCGACTTGAGAGACGCAGAGAGAGTCGAGGGAGTTCACGCGTTACGTGACAAGTAACACTTTTCGTGGTGGTCCTGACGCGAAAAGCCAGCGCGCAGAGAGTCTGGGGGATTGTGGCTGCCAAAGGCATCAAAAGGTGCAAAAAACATACCGCGAGCCAGAGTAGGAGCTTTACGGGAGGAACTGCGGGGTTAGCATGAGGCTTTTTATTTACGGCGTGAATGTTTTGATGTGCAAGTTCGCTATAGCAAAAAATACCATAGTGGAGGTGAAGAAGCACCCAGCCGGGGAGGGTATAAACTGAAACTGGGCGCAGTCAAAGGAGTTTGAGTGTTGAGTTTCGTAAAGGAGTCTGACGCCGCCATAGACTTCCACGTTGGTGGATGCGGTCCTGGGTCGCGAGATGGTGCGATATGTCAGCCTCGTTGGTTCGTGTTAGATCGCCCCCTATTTCCACTCTAAGGCGTCTCTAAGTAGATTGGGCTCCACTGTGTCCTTGTTGATGACGTCCTTCCAACTCTTCTTTGAGGCTCCTAGTGCTCGCTTGCCTGCCTGGGATTTCGAAGTCCAGTGGCTTCTTTATCTGGCTATCTCAGTTCTTCTCAGTACGTGCCACAATCGTCGTAAGATCTGTTCCAGTGCCCTCAGCAAAGTGCTGCACTTACAACGGTTTTAAGACACCCTAAAGGGAATCCCAGAGTGAAACGGTGGGGGCAACTGGAAACTACGAGATTTACGCTTTTAAACAGCTTTCAAAGTGATTCTGTTGAATGATTACGATAAGCAAAGGCGAAAGAGAACACAGGAATTTCTCGTCGAAGAAAGGCTAATCCATTCAATCTACTGTGCTGAAACCTGGATTGCTCTCGGAACTCTTGTGATAAATAGAAAATGAAGCACTTGGAGTTGATTTATAGTGCTGTAGGGTACCATTCTTGAAATTCGTGAAAAGCATTAGCGGAAATAGGAAGACATAGGAGTGAAGACCCGCGGAGGGCAACCAAACCACCTCCGCTTCGGTGACGACATCGTGGTAATAACACCCAGCGAGCGGCCTCACATGGATTCTATTTTGCCCGAATATTCCCTGGCAGGGTAAGCGTCGTTGTGATAACCACATGGGGGGGGTCGTATTCGGGCATTGAGAAGAGGTCGTAGGTGCCTTCGAAAGAAATTTGCCGCGTTGGAAAATGTTTCCTAGTTGCTGGCTTTTCGCGGTTTTTCCCGTTTCACATTGGCTATGTACTTCCTCCTCCCCCCGCCCCCGCTCGACAGCAAAATTCTCGGGGAAAAGATGGGAAAATCCTCGGGAACTTTTGAAAAAACTGGAAGGAAGCTGGGGAATAAGTAGGATGAAAGTGGTAGGTCAGTGTTGTGTTGG